>LXKZ01000042.1:20971-68845 GCA_001856765.1 Endoconidiophora polonica | reverse complement strand
AAAATTCTGTTGAGTTCGCATAACTGGAACAGACTGGAATGTAAGCATCCGGTCAAGATGCATCAAAAGGGGACAAAGATGCCTAAGTCTCAATAAAAGACACAAAAAGATCTATGATTTCCTTCACAAGCCTAGGTTTCAGGCAGGATGAGGTCATAATCCTATTGACATTTATGAAGCGATAGTTCCACAGCAATTGTCAAGACGACCATGATATGTTTTCACTAAGAGCCACTTGTGTAGCGATCTGGCACTGATACTAAAGCAAGGGCTGGTTCCTTGAGGGAATTAGGGGACGATCTGGTTCGCATATGCGAGCCACGCAAAGTCTGATACGCTGTGGAGTGAGGCAAAAAGAAGCTAAAGATTTGCAAGCAGACGATGCTTAGGCCCTTTGCTTAGCAACCTAGATAAACCTGCCGGAGACATAACTACAGATGGACAATGAGTTAGTAAAGTTAATCGACCTTGTGAATAAGAACATTAAACATACTTAGTCGTTTGGTTCATGCGTAGTAACCTAGTAATATTGATTAACTTGTTGATGATGATGATGGACTGTTTGACGTGCATGATAAGCGAAGGAGAAGGATAAGCCAAAGAACAATTTTCAACTATCTTTCTCACAAATTTACTCTTAAAGCACTAAAAACTAGATTACTACTTGACTGTCAATATTGAGAGGAGAAAATAATGATAATATGCCTTCTGGCGATCTTACGGCGGTTAATGCACGGCCATTTTTCGGCTGGTAAGCAGCGAATATCAGAAGGGCAGACCAAAACTGGAGGGCTAAGACTTATAATCTAGACTTTTTTTTTACAAAAAAAATCTTTACTCGATTGAAATATTCTAGATTTAAGTTGAAGAAGGAATGACATGAGGAAATCCTACTTTTTTTCAACCTCGCGTAGATTAAAGCTCCCCAAGAAAAAGAAAAAAAAGTAAACTAGCCGAACACACACTGTAAGCATAACGATAATTGAGATCGCGTAAGTGGTACAAGTCAAGAAGTTCAAGAGAAAGATTATGGTGCTTTACCCGCGTCTGGATATGGAGTAGAGCCAATGCAGAGGAGGGGTATCTTCATAGTTCTAGAAACTTAATAAGATTAATGATAAAAAAAAAAAATGCAGAGGAGGGCCTTTCGATAGTTTTGCAAGCCACCTTGCTTTCAGACAAAGAGAATAGGATTGCAGGGCATGAACTAGCCTCCTTGCTCCCAGGGCTCTGCTAATTAGGCCAAGAGAGGCGCCTTTATAACATCTCTTAGTTGCATTTAGTATTAATAGTTTCCTTAGAGAACTCAGACTGCCTAATGCGGACCTCGAACCGCGTGCGCAGTGATAGTAATAACAAATAAGATAATCATCATCATCATCACCATCACCTTCCTCTAGACTTGGCAGTACTACTAGTTAAAAAGTGATGGCGGCATTTTCTTACTCGAGGGTGTGACGGCACGGAGCTTACAGAGGCATTGACGATGTCTATATTTTTCATAATGCATCTAGAAGGAGAAGACAAGTTCAATCTGCCAAGCGGCCCAGCAGTCCAGCGGACTTGATCAGAGACAAAGGAAGCGTATTGAGTACTGCGTTGCGGATTAGATATAGTTAAGAATTTACAGGGGGGGAACCCGTGACATCCTAAAAAAAAAGAGTTCGTCGCTAGGGATGGGCGAGCACAAGAAATGCGGTCAGAAGTCAAAGACGATCATCGATGAGGATGCGTGTCAGTAAGAGCCCACTGGAAATGTCAGAACTCACTATCTGTGGGAGGGATGGATAGACCAGCCAATCTCAGCTTGTAGACAACAGCGTCACAACTTTGCCGGACTGGGATTTGACTGGGCTTCTTAGCTAAGACTTATATTTGAATCGTAAAATCGACAAACCAGGCAAGGATTATTAGACGGCGGAGGCAGCATGCATATCAGTGTTACAGTTCTTTCTTTGTATTCTCTCGAGATGGCGTCGCATGGCATTTCGATGAAAGGCGACTAATTCGGGATGGATAAAGTCCGTGTAGAGGAGGGCGGCTTGTCGAATTTGGGCGTTTCGTGGCGTCGCTCCAGAGCCAACTATCCAAGCATGCGCGACTAGCTGGGCTGTAAGACTGACTTCCATGGTTTGTTTGTCGTACTCTTTGTCTGACTGGGCGCTTCGTATGCGGTGCAGAGTGGGTGAAGAGTGGTTGGGGCAACACATACTAACACACCATTCAACATCCAACCGATGTGGTGGCTCTCGATCTGACCGTGTCTTTGTCTTGTTTGAGAAGCTCGTCTCGCTGAACCGGCCTTTGTCGTATTAGATAAATAGATAAAGATAACTAGAGAAAGAAAACCTGGTCGGCATGCTATGTATAGAATGCTTGCTCGCCTTCTCTCTTCTATCTCCTCGCTGTCAGCTTTGCTTTTTTTGACATCGCGCATCTCTTATTGGCTCCGACCTAGTTCGTACTAACTAGACTTGATGTTCTTCTTCCACCAACGACAACTACTTTTGTAGTTATCCGGGCGAAGCCTTTTCCCCTAGCTTGTTGTCGATATATAGACCCTGGCGCTAGGGTTTTGGCCTAATCTTTGTAGAATGTGAGACGACTAGGCTAGGTTATATCCATTCTTGCGCTCCTACCTTTTTTTTTTCTGCGTGCTGTCCCTACCCTGGCCGCCGTCTTCTCCCTTCATCTCTTTTAGGTTTTGTTCCTTCCAAGAGCCCGCTTAAAAGACGCCTAAAGACGCTCGAAGGGGAAAGAACAGCTTCTTCATAAATAACTTAAGAACCTCCAAGACGACTTGCTTTTTTCTATTCACGAAGCTTCACATTATACTTACTGGCGTTATCTTCATACCTCTCGCTTTCATTCCTCCATTCTTGCGCTACTTCTCATTTCATTGTCATCGCTCAAGGTCTATCCACTCAAGCTGTCATTGATACACCACCGGCCAAAGCATCTCCAGTAGCGCACCCACCTCTTACGTCAGATTGAACCTTTCTCTGGTCTTTCGTTCCAACTCCGATTTAACAATAAAACAACTGCACTTTTACTCGTATACGCAAGCGTCTTTCAATATTCGAGGGCTTCTATTGCTCTACCACACTAAAACTTTCATTGCCATTGTCACTTATTTGCGACCTCCCTTGCCCTCGTATCGCAAAGCTTGGTAATCCCTCCGTGGACACATACTCATCACCAACCAAACAGCCTTCACTTCACTACCGCCAAGCTGGGTTTCCGCCGCCGTTTCTCCGACTCTAGTGCTATGCGGTTTTTTAGGCGCAAGAAGGACAAGAAGCCCTTCCTAGATATTCCCACCTTTGGGGATATTCGCAGCGATGACGACCTCTACAACAACCGACTCGGGCCCCAATATGACTCGCAGCCCACTCTCCGCTCGGCGCAGCTTCTAACAGAACTACCGCCCGCCCTGATCATGCGCATATTCAGCTTCGTGTGTCCCCAGTCCATGGACGAATCATATGAGCCCTGTGAACAGAGCGCAGTTGAAGACTCATGCCCGTTGTGCGACATTCGCGATCTTGCCCATGCCGCCATGTCCTGCAAACGATGGCGTCTCGCAGCACATCAGATCATGTAAGTACTTACACTCCCAGGTCAATGTCTTTCCTATAGTCGCACTAACTGAGGCATTAATTTTTTTTTTTGGTTGAATTAGGTATCGTAGCATACGTATAGACAACGTCCACTATTGCCAGCGCGAAGCTTTCCTCGCCGAGAAGCGCAAGCGCAAGTCCTTTTTTGACCGCAACGGCGATCCTGAAGATACAGCCGCTGTTCGCCTCAAGCTGCTGGCGCGCACTCTTCGTGACGATCCTGTGCGCTTAGGCAAGCTTGTTACTTCCCTCAAGGTGCCATACATGCTACGCGAATCCAGTCAAAATGACTTGTCACGCACTCTTGCCGTGCTTCCCAATGTCAAATACGTTGATCTACCGGAAGGTTTGTTTGCCGATGATCCTGCCTTCTCTACCTTGCGAATGGAGGTTGAGGCTCGCTGTCCAGACCTGCGCAAAATGACCTACATGGCTGGCTCTGAACAGAGCCTATCCAAGCTTGCATATGGTCCCATATGGGTTAACCTAGAGGTGCTAGAGCTTACTCGCATCTCTCTAGACCCTATGTTGACACGCTATGTAATTTCATCTCTGCAGAAGCTGCGCGCCCTTAAGGTTGTCGAGTGTAGAACCTTTACCGATGATGTATTTTCTAGCTCCGAGGATCTGCCCATAATGCCTGCCATCCAGGAGCTCATTTTACATAAGGTGCCAATCTCTGCGCATGGCTTTTCCGAGCTGATGGTGCGCCCTGAAATCCAGGCGTCGCTCCACATTCTCAACCTATGGCGCACAGAAATCAAGCCTACCAACCTACAAGACGTTTTCAATGCCGCCCCAAGACTACACACTCTCGCGATCCACGAAAGCGTATCACAGGGCATCATGTCAGGATCGAATCTGCCAAAGCTCAATTCTTTCAGCCTTCATACTATCCGGTACGAGATCAGCAACTCTGCCGATGCCGGCGCTGGAAGCAATGCAAGCAGCAGCTATTATACCTATCTGGCCAGTTCTATCCTCTCGGGTGGTTTGCCCAAGCTGCATGCCGTGTACGTCCGCGACCCGTACTTCCCTGACCAGCTCATGGGACTACCGCCACCACCCTGTATTCCCGGGTTGACTCGGCCAAGATCCTCTGCTTCGTTGAAGAGCTCTCCGATGTTGAGCCCCGCTAGTAGCATGGGTCCAGCTAGCCCAGCGGCTCATCAAATGACGCTCCCGCTACCCCTTCCCGCAGCGCCGTTTGCTGGCGGTGGAAACGGTCGTGTGCGATCAGGCGTTGCTACAAACCGCTTCAGTTCCAACAATCCATTTGCCGGCCTTGGTCCACTGACTAAGACGCTCGAGGTCTTCACCAAGACTGACGATGCGCTTGACTGGAGCTCTGTCAAGGTTTCGCCGCAGGAGCAGGCGACACTCCGTAGCCTAGGCTCGCACACACGTTCGGCCAGCAGCTATGGGCTGGGAGCCGACGTGGCAGGTCTGGGCTGGGATCGTGGGAACGCGCGTCGTAGTATCATGGTGAGCAACGCGGGTGGCGGGTTTTTGGCGCTGCCGTCAGAGGATCCTGGCCTGCCGTTGCCATCACCACGCTTCAAGCAGGATGACGAGATGTGGCCACGACCACGGAGCAGTGGTGTGTCAGCTAGTCGGGGATCTAAGGACCTATGGGCCTAAGTCGGTGGTGGCCTCCCTCTAGGGGAGGGGGCATGTAGTAATGTGTACCCCCTCGATACAAAAGGGGCTGCGCTATTGCATAATTTTTAAGGGTTTTTCTTATTGTTCGATAATCTTATTCAGTCTCTAGAACTATGAATATGCATATCTTCAAAGCTATAGATATAATGTTACGGATTGCTATCACGAGAATAGTCAATAGTGTTGTTGTTACAGCCATGGAAATGGCATAGATTAGATGCTGGCATATACCAAATTTTTATTTCATTCAGAAATTCATACAATACCCAACCATTCCAATCTTCTGCATAATCTGACTAAACTATTGACATCATTATAATCTAGATAATAAAGTCTATCTACACGAATCAACTTCATATTGCATGATGCTAACCGGAGAGGCCGACGATCTGTCATAGCTTTCATTTTTCCACATTACGAGCCAGCGTCATCACCACAACACAAGCAGTATTTAAGCCAGCCATTCAAATTCTGGCTAAGGTCATAGTTGCAAGCTTTCATGGTGGTGTCTGACTAGAATCATGGGAAATCATTACTTCCATACAATATATGTGGACAACCCTATTTCTAACTGCGGCCGGTGACCTGATCTCGCGATAATCAGGTATACAGATGATGTAAGCACGTGTGTATATACTTAGAAGCCAAAAGAGAATCAGTCTATCTATTTCCAGCCCTGTAAGCAACGGCACGGTACTAAAGTGTATAAATGTTGAGCCATTTTAGGATATATTTACTAGCAACTTGAGGATCGTGTTACTCGATGATGATGGAGAGAACAAGAAGCAGCGTATGAAACGTGGTTTCATCCCATCCCATTACTTCTGTAAATCATGAGAGATAGTGCTCCGATCTCTGTGCCGTCCGGGCATATACTCTGGGCTCTCCGTAGTGCATGCGTGTCTAACTTGGTCTTGGAGTATATGGTCTAGGCGTCCTTCTAGAGCTTGGTGGGTCGGTAGTTCTCTACATAGAGCCGTAATATTAGAAAGTACTCATGGAAGCTATTTTCTTTCACTGTCTATCTACTTACTCTCTATACTTGTGTTCCACGTACCTTGCATGAAAGCGGAGCCTTCCCATGAGTTTCAAAGAAGGGGGGATGTGTCAAAGAAAACGAAGAGGCCCGTACGTAAAATTGGCCAAATAACAGGGCGGCACCAAGAAAGAACAAGAACATAAGATTATCTTTGTGTTTTTTTTTACTATTTAGCTAAATAGATAGAAATGGACGCTTCTGAGGGAACCTTTTAGTCTAGACACTGTACTTTGTCCAACCTGTCTTTCTTCCTTGAAGCTTTTGACTCGTTGATTCGCGGCATGATTCGCAATCAGAGTCGAGGGGTTTTGTATCGCACCGCCGGCTCCAAGGATTGCCGTCTAAAACGACTAGGGTCGGTGAAAGAGGGGACGAAAAAAGTGCCATGTACATACATATTACAACTTGCGGTTGGATATCGACAGGCTCTCTCCCTCTAAGGCCTCATCACCTATCTTTTTGTTTCTCTGGGAGTAGAGGAGGAGAAAGTGTTAGAGGTTTCATAGATTCCTTCCATATACTATACAGGAGAAGAGAGGGGAAAAAGACGACCACTTCAATGTGCCTGAAATAGAGCCTGCCCATAGCGTTTGAGTGGTCTCTGGGGTTCCTGCATTTTGATGGCCACCAGCCTTAGTAGGAATTGTATCAGGTAGTATTTGATCCCGCCTTGCCTTACATTCTGTAAGGTACACTTACACTAGTTGAAGTACAGCCGACCATCTTAATGAGTCTAAACAATAGATCAAGGACGAAGGGTATCAGTAGCTTTGTTTCCAAGTTGAGTTTTCGTTCTACGTTGAAATAAGGGGTTTTGATACTCTATATTCGCATCATCTCAACTGCCATGCTGGGTTTGAACTACCCTCAATCTCATGCATTCACTGACACAAGGCAGAACTGAGATCTGGGCGGACGAAAAGTCATCTCATGTCTTCCGAACTCGCTGAGGCAGGCTATTCATGGCGGAATTCGTGGCTGTGAAAGAAAGTCCAGATAAGCCTTGCTGCGTCACCTCCCAGCTTCATATAGTGTCATCAGTCTAACATAGCACTACTGATACTATGATTCTCCCTTCACTATGAAACTCTGCCCTCGCCCGCCCGGCAAAGCGAGGAGGAAGAGTCGCCAAGTATTTGCTACAGTCCTGTCTCTCTACTGAGTTGATTGCTACCAGATGGTAGCAGCGACAGGAAGGAAGCAAGGCATTACAGTTGATCCCAGTTCGAAGGCAAGCTCTGTAGAGGCTTGAGCAAATACTGTGACGACAACACATGCAACATAGATATATATCAGCCTTCTCGTTCCAACCCACACCGGCGTTCCCTCTCGCCTATTATCTACCCATGTCTTTTCCTTGTTTAGATCTTGAGTCGCACTTGACTGCTAAGAAGGTAGAATGCTGATGGCATCATTCCTCTCTTCTCTCTTGGTTGCCTTTTTTTCTGTAGCTCCCGTGTACTCTATCTCTGTGTGTATATCACTAGTGCGTGTATCTGACACTTAGTAGTGTATCATCATTATGACTAGGAGAGCATATCACCGGCCTGTCCGTTAGTAGGCGGAGCGAAATATTTCATGGTCGGCATGTTTCCGGTATAGGCTGAAAGTAAAGATGGAAATCGCCCAAGAAAGACGGTAAGCATTGACCTTCAATAGAGCCGTGTGCTGTTTTCTTATGCCTCTAGTTTTGGTTAGCCTTTTTGATGCTTTGTTGGCTTTCTAAGAACAGCAGCTTTATATGTTCTATTTCTAGAAGTAGCTTTACGCTTTCGTCCAACATTCACTTGTTTCGGCCTTTTTTTTTTTTGTTTGTTGTATTTGGTGAGTACATTATTTCTTTAATAGTACGATGGACTGTTTGTAGGATATTGCCGAAGGTTTAGTTTGGTGGCATCGTTGCCGTTTCACATTACAGCTTACTATGGCCTGGGATCTACACTGTGGTATATACTAAGTCCCACGACTTATCGCATTACTGGTACTTGTAATATAGCACGTAAGCGGCATACCGGTAAACATTATCCTTGGGACATCTGTAGAGCCGGAAACAAAAAACCCAATTTTTTTTAGTAAATAAAATAGAATATGATGGTGATGATGATGATGATGATGATGCTACATATTATGGTCCGCATTAGGCAGTCTTATAAAATAGAATAACAGAACATACTATGTAATGCGGTTTAGGCGGAGAGGATCACTGTACTTTTTCAGCTTACGCGTGACCGCAGCTTGTGATCAACCTTAGGAAAACAACATATGTACAGTGAATGAGGACAAACTACTACTGATATCCGTATCAGCAAAGAATTCCATGATGATTTTTAACCATCAGTACTACAGCTATGAAATTTGCCCGCTCCATTAGCAAATGTTTCTTTAGCAGCAGTAGCGATCGTTCTGTCTAATACATCCCTCTTGTTTTGTTGTATAATGTCATATTCTACAGTCATAGGTACACTGCAGGAGTTATTTACCAGTTACATCTATCCAATGGGCCTTTGGTTGGCATGACAGAAGAACATTGGATCGTTGAGACTACGACAAACCCGGAGAGTTTTGATATTGGCCTTGGTACCATGACATGACAAAACAGAAGCTTGGTACTGAGGTCCTCAAGGCACACTCCCCAAAATCTCACAGGCCAAAGTTGAGAAGTATCTTTTTACATGGACTATGCTGACGGGTACTGTGCTCCTTCCTGCTCGCTATAGTCGGCATTGCTTTGAAAGTGGTGGTGGTGTGGAGAAGCACAGGCCAAGTCTATGACGAAAGTAAGAGCACAAGAACTAGACTAGCCTATATATTTTCTTTCTGGGTGTACTATAAATCAACTTGCTTCTCTGATAAGAAGCAATGCAGTCAGTACATAGCTTTCCGCTTTTTTTTTTTTTACTTTTCGGATCAAGATAGCATGCAATATATGGCCGTAGCTTCCTCATATGATGGTCTAAACATGGACTAACGAATTGCATGTAGCAACACAACCTTCCGTCTACTCATTCTCTAGTCTTCTTTGAGTTTGGTTTAATTCGGTCATGTTCATTCTTAAAATAGCAAATGAATTGCTGGCTTAAAAAAGAAAAGAAAAGAAGAAAAAAAAAGGAAACAACCACCGAAAAAAAACAGTCAGCAGACGGCTCACCAAAACAGCCCCTCGTATGAGTCGAGTCCAGAAGCTCATGATGAACCAAAGTTTGTACTGCCTTTTATTGGGGAAAGTACTTTTGGGTATCAACAACGACAGAAAAAAACGCCTCAAGGCTTATGACGACGACTGAAGTCAGCTCCACGAACCCTAAATTGACACCTGTTAACCCTGGATACTGGGTTGTAACTCAAGTTCAATGCTGCTATTTTTAGCTTCTTTCCGATCCTTCAATCAAACGAGTCTATCTTGAGATTTATCTACCATACAAAAACAACGATACGATGAACATCATCAACTCAAATCGAAAGATGCGATGAACTTGGCCTCCTTCCCTCTGGATATGGAATTCAGGTTCTAATAGTTCACTCAAAGTTTCAGCATAGCTCCTTTTCCAGTGTCTCGACCTAGAGCTCTTGCATCATCCCAGTTTCAAACTACATGGAGAATAAGAATAATGTGGTAGAATATCAAGATGCTGCTAAACAGAAAGCCAAGTGATTGTTTTTCTATTCTAGTTTTCGGTGATAGAGGCAAAATAATCAATAAAATAATCATCTCTGTAGATTCCGAATAGTCTCTCACAAGTTCGTATGACGGATGGGAGGCGTTGAAAGGAATTTTCCTTATTTTCGACTAGTACTACTGATACCATTGTAGCTCTGCCTCTTCGTGTTCATAAACTTACAAAAACTGGATTGACAGCCTCTTTTTCTCTCTAAGTTTATGTTACTAGCGTTCAATCATGGAATGCTAACTAGCTATTTGGCATATTGTCTTGCTATCTTTTCTAGCACGGGATCCGCATCAGCATTTGACTTGCACAGTCTTGGGCTTAGTTTGCCATATTTGTGTAGCATCTTGTAAAATATGTGTCGTAATATATCTCCTGCTCATGTTGTAGTTTACAATCTGCTTCACCACCCCGGGGTGTAACGAGCGGCCTTGAAGGCAAAAGATAAGTCGGCTATGGGTTCCTTTCTTTTTTTGCTATCTATGGTATGTAATGGTAGCGATACAGCATCGTGTTTGAGTATAATCCTGCGGACTACCAACATTCGGGGCAGCCAAGAAGCATAGCCCACTACTATTGTCATGACTGTCTATCAGCAGTTACTCTTATCAAAGTCAGCCATGCGAAAAACTTCTCGCCGGGATGCCATTATTGCTTCAGTTCGGTTCAAGGGCGGATGGCTAGTGTCCGGCTTGTCACTTTCTGTCCAGCACAGTATGCAGTCTTTTGACTTCTTTAATGCTGTTAGATTCCAAAGAGTATCCAAAGGGCTTGGTACCAGCTCATTCAAAAATGCTACGTTCTGGAAGCAGCGATAGTTTGAGACCGTACTATATATGTCTCATGGTCACTTCTTGGGCTTGGCCGATAAAAGGAATAACGAAGGTCAAGTGTCCATAGGACATCAATTGCCCTGACGAGTGATGTCGTAGACATACCTAACCCACAGTAAATATCCGATAAGAATAAGAGTATATACTGCATAACTTCTAGTAACATCCCATTTGTAACCCCTTTAGGGCACTCATGAGATTGTGACTAGATAGCTAAACATTTGGTGTTGGGGATATGTTTCTTCTCCCTGCATCCAGCGCCTATCGATAACTAGTCTTATAGTCTGTCGAGTACACACCGCATTATCTGTGAAGAAAGATACAAAGTCAGAGAGGGTATGTCATTCATAAAGTTTAACCCTATCTAAACACGTTTTGACAGAAGCAGTCATCCCTTAAAGGAACTAGTGAATAGATCATTACCCTCCATTCCGCTGCATCGGCAAAAGATTAACTAATATGTCTCGCCTTATGTGGCTCCGAAGGGGTGAGAGGGGGAGCGTCCTTTTCTGTAGAACGATCATATAAGTTACTGCTATAAAGTAGTATTATGTAATAACGCCAATACTAGTAGTGCTTGTGGTCTAGATTTACATATCGAAGCGTAGTATGGAATCGTACAATGCATGTATGCACATGCCAAACCACAAGTCTTTTTGCAAGCCAGCTATTCGTGACCAATTACAGTCAACCACTGTGTACTTTATAGATGCAGAAAAGTATCACTGCAAAAAAGTTACTAAAACTGCGCTATGCATCGATATCACTGCACAGTATCATGGGCGAGCGAGCAACAAAACAAACCCAAAACGTTTATACGGCGATCATGTCGAAGAACGCTTGGTAGAACAAAGCTAAAAGTCTCAACAAGAAACAGCGCTTTGGGTTGCCCATCCAGTGAGGTCAGTTCATTGCTCTCAGGGGCTGCGGCGAGCGCTGTCATTTTTTTGTCTATTCTATAGTGATACGGTTTCGAGTTGTCTGTGCTGCATCAGCATTGTAGCCTTATTAATGGTAACCTGTAAAGCTCACTGTGGTCTAAGTATCACTGTGCATGGTCAGCTTGGTTGCAACAGGAGGTCGCAATAGAATAGATGGGGAATGTACCGATTTTTTATTTTATTTTTCTCTACAGAGAGTTAGCATCATGCTGTGCTACTGTTATATTCTGAGGTTGAGCAAAGATTTCATGCACTGTTGCTCACCTGGACCCTTCAAGAAACACTTTCCACAGACCATTGCTGTAGATCAAACACAGACACACGATCTTTATCTATGGCCTACTTTTTTTTGTTTTCATGTTTTCAAGATTCTTTCCGGCGTTCTTGCTTCTATGAATTGCTTCCATCTTCATAGAGCATCTTCATAGAGCGGAAGCCTGTTAGTGGCGCTTCATATTCGAGAAACTTTTCACGAGCGTCTCGTACGTGTTCGATAGGGACTTATCTATGCCTCTATCCCCATGTTTTAACCCTACAGACCTAGTACAAACAATATATTTCATACCCAATATTGAGCCTCAACTAGTACATATAACTTAATATTTTGTTCCTCCCTCTACATATAAGATGCAGGCACAAATTCACGCGTTAAATTCTAAGGATTGAATATATTTATACTCAAGTACACAAGATATCCACCTATATGTATATTCGAAGATCATAATTTTACTAGATCGTGGGGAAACTACTAACACTAGCTAAGCTTTAGCTGTG
Source organism: Endoconidiophora polonica (assembly GCA_001856765.1). NCBI lineage: Eukaryota > Fungi > Ascomycota > Sordariomycetes > Microascales > Ceratocystidaceae > Endoconidiophora > Endoconidiophora polonica. The sequence goes on along the minus strand of LXKZ01000042.1, from coordinate 56,311 downwards.
GACAAAGACGTCACTATGAATGCCGTAATGACTTAATAGTAGCCAAAAGATTAGACAATCCTATCAATGAAAACCTATAATCCATGGAGTTCCGAATTACAGTGGTGTCACTCATCAATGGAAGTGGCTTGATGGACCCTGTTTTTCATTATCCTGCTCGCTAGGGTCCTTCTGAACGATGGAGAACTGATGACAATTTCAGAGGCAAAAAAGGTTGAACAAGATACACCAAAAGGACCCTTGATAACTCAGTAGTTATTTAGCTTTCTAGGTCTAGGTGTCTAGTTTACAGTCTATTTCAAGGCAAACTTGGCCAATGAGTATAGTACTACTAGTATGTTTACTTGCTACGGGTGCAGATCAGGCACTAGACAGAGAGTTATTGATGGCCTGAGTTAAGCAGGGCTCAAGGGGGAACGAGCTAGCAAAGACCTTGCCTTTCTTACAACTGATTTACTAGGAGCAACATCAACAGGGCAGGACTTTTCTAGTCTGAGAGAGTTATGTAGTCGATCATATCTATAGGAAACACTTAGAAAGGACATGAAGGTTCTTCTGATTGTATTGCAAACGGGCTGTGAAGATAGCCATGAAGCCAGGAGGCCTGGCAGATATCGCCCCCCCCCCCCAGAAGCGAGAAGCCATGCGATAGAGAGAGCCAGGCTGACCTTGCTGTGTATTATCTATATAGGTACTGACTGTACAAGAAGACGGACATTACGCCCTGTGGTGGCTTCGCACAATTTATGGTCTAGGCGTTGGTGTGCGGGCAACCATGAATCAATCGCCTTTCATTCTGTGTCCCCCATGAGGGTTTATATCTTGGTTGAGTGCACCGCAGACAGCCTTCCAGAGAAATTGCACTGAAGAAAGACCGTCGCCAAATAGAGAGAATACCGCGTCTGCTACAACGTCGACTTCCTCTTGAAGAACGGCTCAGAGTAGCTCTTTGACTTCTGGTTGAAGCGTTGACGTGACAGCGTCAAATGTTAATATGCAAGCGCACGGTAACGAAGCTGAAGACTTGAGGATTCAAAGAATGGAATAGAGGAAGCTCTGAGCACTGGACAATTCCAGTTTCGGAGATCAACCAACTTTGATCATAGCATCCAAACTAGTAACTTTCTCTTTTTGAGTTAGATCAAAGCGGGAAAATCAAGAGCTCAGACGTCAGCGTAAAGTGATAGAGTTGCAGCACTAAAGGTTGATTCGGCGACCTTGATCAAGGAGAGAGAGAGAGAGAGAGAGAGACAGAGAGAACTTCTAGCTGCCAGTGATTCAACAAGTCAAGTTCCTTTCCTTGCAGTTGTTCTTATCTCTTGGGTCTAAATCGACAATGATTTTCCAGACTCGAAACGCCAAACCCTAGTTCGTCTTGAATAAGTGAACAGGCAAGGGCGTCCTTCTAAGCCTTAGTTATAATAATGTCATAGGAAACAAAATTATATCCACTTCGTTCCCTGTCTTGGTTTGCTGGCTTGCTAGCTGGCAGAAAGGAAGAGAATGGAAAAAAAAAAAAGTAATGAAAGGTTCGAGATGGGTCAAGCGAGCTGCAACATGCACACAACTGAGCCAACAAGGTGTGCAGCAGGACAAGGCCTTTCTTTCCCATGTTTTAGCTCGAACAAGACGAGGCTGCCAAACAAAAGAAAAACAAATCAGGCTCGCTGTGTTTCGAAAAGGAAAGACTAATTTACACAGAGCTTACTAGGAATTAGGGCATATGTTCTGGATCAAGCTATGGAATCAGCAGTAAGTGGTCTGAGCATTATACCTAACCTACCTTATTTATCGTCTTAATTCACTTCTAATCGAGTTATGAATAAGAAAAAGATACCTTTCAATATTCAGAGTTTCTTCACATCTGTAAACAACACCATACCCTACGCTGCAACTATCAGCAGCTTTGTACCGAAACAGTACCAAGTCCTAAGTGGCTTCGTTATCTCATTAGTCGCCAACTAGCCGATAGCCTCACTCCATATATTTGCAGCTGCTTTCTGCACAGTATACGAAGAGCATGCAGTCTTCGACCACGTCTCTCCGTGTCTTGAGATCCGAGCTGCACGAAAGACCACGCATGATGGTATGTTGCTGTTGTTAAAGGCAGTGATGATGTAGCAGTTTTCAGGAAAAAGGCACAAACTGCTATTCACAGGCTCTATTCCCAGTCTGGCAACCTTATGACAGGCTGTGACAAGGGGCCAAGAGACCGTTCATAGAAAACATACAGGGAAAGGACTATTGCTACTAGTATACAACGCATACATGGTCTCTTGCATACATATGTACGCTGTTTGTATGCCATAACATATTCTATCCACATAATTTAGGAAAAATAGAAAAATAAAAATAAAAAGACGATATGCATAGCATCATCATTGCCATCCTCATGTTTTTTCTGTCGAACGGGAGCGGGTCTGGAGCTCGGAGAGGAAGTTCCAGCCAAGATAATGTACTGTGTTAGTACTAGTTGGATATTCAAGGGATTATTGGTACAACTGTAGGTTAAGGTAACTAAAAACAAAAAGAGGTCATCTATGTACATTGAAAGGCAGAAAAGACTGTGTTCTACCTTTTTATTTTTATTTTTATTTTATTTTTATTTTTCATTTTCTTCTCTCAGGCTCAGTGCTACCTCTAGTAACTTACGCTTACTGGCCAGCCTTCTTCCTTCAACCTGCACACTAGAGGAGCTTGACTGGCTGGCCAAAACAAGCTAGGGTTCCTTAAACTGTCATATTTAATATCTTCGTGTTCATTGTATTTTGCTTGGCAACGGCATTAGACTCTTGACAATGGGTGGGCGGCATGCACTTCACCGCCTGTCGACAACAACGGATGGGCTTTTGTAGTAGTACTAGCAAAATGGGACCAGACATCATGGCACACATGCGGGAGGTTATGCAAGTACTAAGGAGATTGCTGCTGTTTAATTTTTCGGTAGTGTGAAGGAAGGCGAAAGAGAAGAAGAAGAAGATTCTGACGGTCCAGGCAAAGATATATGAAAGAAAGGGTGGCTCAGAGAGACATATGTTGGCCCTTCTTCAAGGTACTGCAACTTTTATTTATTATTAATAATATTATTCGGTTTCTAGAACTATGAAGATACCGGTACTGCATTTATATGGGCTGGTATCGTCGTCGCAGAAAGGCCACGAAGATTTGTCGGGCAAGTGCCTCGGAATTATGACCGTCTCTTATAATACTAATAGGGTTAGTGACTTTTACTTAGCAGCATAAGATTCCATCGAACGTCTGTGACCTTTGCTCAATGATGCCTGACAGCCCACTTTCTCTCTCTATCTTATTTATTGCTAAACAAAGGCGCTAGAAAGAGCCTCTATTACCCACCCCGAGAAGATATGTGCCTGCTAGTCAGCAGTTGTGCATTTAAGAGCGTTGCAGTGCATATATGTCGAGATTAGGACGGCAAGTAGACAGAACACAGGAAGGAAGCAGTTGGTGATAATGCCCAAAGCGCAATTTTTTTTTGTCATGCACTAGAGCCAAAACTAACACTGGATTATGGTTGCTTGATACACCAACGTTGTAGTGGCGTAAGGATCGTGAGGAGATAATGAGAAATAAAAGGCATTGAGAAGCTTGTCTAGGATGAAGATCGTCATCGAGGTTGCAGGGATGCAGTACTAACCCAAAATTTACTCAAAACTCTACGCTTAGTCTGGGCTGTTCTTGACGATAGTAGTAGTATATGGCCCATTGGCTGGCTGTCTGTGGTGATTCTGACAGAGCAAGAGAAAACAAGCAGATCACATCCTGTTATAGATGCCGTGGCAAAAGCCTTTTTTATTATTTTATTATTTTTTTTTATTGTAGACTCTGGATAGGCGAGTAGATTTGCATAGACGCGGGCGGCTTGAAGACTGGCGAGGAGGATAAGGAAGCACTAAAGAGTTACATCTGGTGTTGTTTATGGCGTTGTATATCGCACAGTATGGCTCCCAAATAAAGACTTGGTGCTGTTTTCTTTGGAGGCCGCGAAGTAGAAGATCAACTAGCAAAACGTGATACCCCAATAGATAGCGAGAGAACTATTTTCCTCCTCCGGCAACGATCTGCTCAGTGAGTGAGGTGAGTCCATGGTTCAGGAGAGAGATAGTGATGGGCCGCTGACCAGATGCTGTATACGGCGGTTGTTCTTTCAGTGCTGGCCATGGCATTAAAGAAGCCTTTAGTAGTGATATCTGTCCTGGCATGAAAAAGTCCTAGTATTTGGAACTGTTTCTGCAGTTGTGTGATGAATGACGGGCAATGATGGATGTGACGATTCGTTACTTTCTAGAACCGGCTGCCACAATGGCTGATGGCAACGAGAAACTGAGCCGTGATTACGATACTACTACTGCTGATAAACTATAGACTAGTATTGTTGAAATTACAGTGGCTTATCGGGGCTGCTGAGCGCCAATATAATGGGCCAAGTCTGAGAGGCCAAGTCTTGTCTAAGGGCCCAAATGAAAACTCTGCTCGACTACTCGAAGACGAATGGAAGCGGCTGGCATATCTTGTTCTGCAGAGCTAGAAAGCGAGAATTAGCCTATGTTGTGCCGGAGCGGCGCTGGCCAACTGTTGAAGCTTGACGAACTTCTCCGAGGATCGCTAGGTCCGTTATAGCCCCTTATTTTGGTTAGGGAATGGAATGTTGGTGGTACAATCGTGCCCGAATCAATTGCATCTAGCGGCCTTATGGTAACAAGGAAAAAATGACTTCTTGATAAACAAGTTCTGTATTACTAGTGCTCCTGTTAGCTTTTGAACGTACTGAGCTGAATCGTCCCAAAGTCAACTCTTAGTTCATTCAGCTGCCAATCGAAGCTACCACAAGATTTGTTCCGATAGAGTCATGAGCCTGAGAATTTAAACACGGGAAAACCTAAGTCTCTAGCTGTTTCGAAAGCCGTAGCCCTTTTGTTGCGCAAGTTGGCGGTACTTTGCCTTTATCTGCCCAGGCCTTCCTTGCTCTGTGGCTTCTAACTAATCTTGAAGCGGCGCACAGAGCCCCCCCATCCCCACTACTCCGAAAAAAGGCCCCCTAAAGAACGGCATCTTTTAGCTCTTGTTAGTGCTGTTGCAACGCTATAAGCACACAAAATACACAGGTTGAAACACTCCATGCTTTGGATTCCGGCCAGCAGTCCATCCGCCGACAAGCCAACATCGCACGTTTTATCCTGACCTGGAAATTATTGGACCAGACTAAGCCGGGAGAAATTCTGTTATGCTCCGCAGCGCAGGCGTCCGGACCTCAGGAAGCAGAACTGCGCTCCTGTTGGGCTGCTATGGGGTTTTTTTTTTTTTGGTTATGGTCTGTTTATGAGTGTAAATGTATGTACCGTTATATGTACCATGCGGCATGCAGGTATTAGCTGGCAAGCCAAGGCAAGACGAAGAAAAAAAACAGTGAAATGTGGGAAGGAAGGAAGAAGAAAGTTGCATAAGAAGCAAAAGAAGATAGATCTAAACTTTAAAAATTAGATAATTGTTTTTGACAAATGTCGTGAGCTATGACGATAATGAACATCAGAAAGTAGATGGCCATGAACGGTCGTAACCCACTTAATCTGTGAAAATCGGAATACAGCAAGTCAGAGTACTTTTCCTAAGACCTCTTGCACCTTAAGATACTCCTACATCGAGACAAAGCCATAATAGAGTGAAAACAGAGCCCCCAAGGCGGTGCCGTTGCAATGATACACGAGGCATGATCTTTTCCCCTCAGTTTCTGTTTAAGGCGTTGCAGTGATCATGGAAAGGCTAAAAATGAACACCTTTTGCGTTTCGTCAATGAGCAACTGCTCTCTCATGGTGTTTAGTATCTGTTTAAGCCATAAATATAGGCCGGCTAGGCCATTGGGTAGATACTACCTACTACAGGAGGGAGAGGCTGAGAGCGACTCCAGGCCAGGCTACCAAGGCTACTACTACTATGTGCTTTACGTAGTGATAACCTGTTTGGCTTTTCTATAGTATGGACACTATCATCGTCACCTACTCCTCTCTCCCTCCTACTGTTACTAGCAACATTACAATCGTCATCATCCACGCAGCTCATCGTGACTTTACACCAACAACGAAGGCCACCGCCGCCTTTTGCCCACCACTAGAGTGTTGTTATTGTCATCGCCGGAATACCGCTAGTACTGTGACTTACTCTACACACCCCTTTCTGCAGCTGGCCAAAAACAGTCAGCTGGCTAAGCTCACACCTATCCTACTACACTTGTTAACGATAGACGCTACATAGTAGGGAGGGAGTGCATGAGATTTTCCCTGGCTAGAGCTACTGCTTGTACCCAGTGGCATCTGTACAAATCGCACCGTGTCCCTAGACACTACAGACCAGGGTTGCGACTTGGGGGGGGGATATATGGACAAGGATCGCACATAGTGGACAAGGATCTTGGTATCCTGACTATTTGCATAATCCTTGTTGATGGACATCGGTACGTACCTCTATGGGGTGCTCACTCATACTCAGGAACACCACCATACTCTATAATTGCTTAATATACATCTGCGGTCCTCCCACCTCTGCACTGGAATTGTCTTCTTGTTTTGTTGATATATACATTCCAAAGCACAAGTCTTTTTGTTTTTTTTTTTATTTTTTTTATTTTATTATACTTTTACACATATATCTGTATTTGTCTTTCCTTTTACTTGACTGTACTATATATCCTCTTTATCGGTCACTAAGTCTCTGGAAGAACAGTGGTCAATCTCACGTTCTTCGTTTGGACTCTTTTTAAATTTCCTATCTGCAGGAACATACTCGCTTTTAGCAACATATCCTCACGTCACAATGAATACTCTTCGCGTCTCTTCCGGAGAGAGAGCGCCCTCCACATACAGAAACACCGTCCTTGGTCTTCCTAGCCCGATGTCGAGCTTCTCAGAGGACGACACCTTCTCTTCTTTCTACCACGGCATGCTTCCCAAGCTTTCTTCCGAGCCTCCTGCCCTGCCTGCTAAGAGTGCCCGCCGTGCTTCTCGTCTCGCTATCCCAAGCATGCCGCCTACCCAGCAACAACCACAGCAGGTCATCGTCGAGGCCGCCACTCCTCATGACGTCTACCTCTCTTCTGAAGAGGATGCCTCTTCCACTGCTGACGATGCTTCTGATTACGATTGGGACTCCGACAATGATGAAGTCTGTGCGCCTCTCAGCTCAACTGTCTCCAACACCGCTCGCATGATCAGTGTTCTGTACTCTGGAAAACCCTCTATGGTCGATCTCTCCGGTCGCCGTTCTGCCTCGCCACGCATGCGCCAAAACAGCGGCTCATCGACCAGCTCGTTTCTGGTCCCTTTAGCGTCCGATCACAGTTCATCTTTACCCAATGCTCGCCCGACTTCCATGTTCATGCCTTCCAAGCCAGCTTCCGAGTCCTTCACCGGCATCCTGCCTCGCTCGCGTCCTGGCTTCCTCAACGTCGACCCTTTCGCCTGTGCCCCACCATCATCTTCGCACAGCAACAGCTCTACTACGATTTCTCCTATCAGCGTCAACAGCGATGCTTTCCTCAGCACTACTCCCACGGCTGAATCGCCGTCTAAGAACACCCGCGACATGTTCAAGCGTACTATCGGCCTAGTTCGCAAGAAGAGCCGCCCGACGCTCGCTGTATCCTCTTGCTCTGTCTACGAGTCGATTCCAGAGTCAGATATTCCTCGGACTCCCGTTCAGCAGCATCTCGCGCCATCAATCCCCCCTAGCCAGCCCGTCACCTACGACGACATCATGCGGGCAGCCAAGCGCAATGTCAGTTCGCCTGTATCTGTGGCGGCTTCCATCCCCACACCAGTGAAGAGCCGCATTCTGAGTCTTGCTCGCAAGCGCAGCGTGCGTGTGTAGTGAACGGCATCATACAAATAGCCAACCCGATCATATTCTTACTCTTCTTCACTGTGTCATATTACCAACATACTTTTTATTTCTTTATATTTCCTTTGTAACCTCTTAACGGCCTTTGTTTCTTTACGACGAGTTTCCTTAACTTCACTTCTCGGTTGTTCTTTTTTCTCTTGGGTTTATTCATTTGTTTCATTTGTCGATTTTTTCGTTTGTTTTCCTTGTTTCTTATTTCTTTTGTCATCTCTGGGATTGGCAGGCTTGGGCCATGGTTATTATTTGGACAAAATGGATGGAAAACTATCAAACTCTCGCACTGATGAGTATCACATAGTTGCTCTTAAATAGGGACCAGGGAGGCACAATCCCTTGCTGGGTAAAAACCCGCACACACATCATTTGGCGTTTCGATCTTTATGATCAACTGTCTTGTTTTAACAATACTTCTTTTTTTTTGGGAGGAATCCTGGGTGGAATCATCTGTTGAATGAAATCAAAACAATACTTTTTTTTTCTTGGTCCACTACATCTTTTGTCTTCTCTTATGATTTACGTCGTGTATATTCTCCGTATGTTGTGGCGTGTTATTGACTTGATTTGCCGTAAAAGCGCCATTCTGTCCAATATAGTTGTTCGGCGTTGTTTCTGTATCCGTTGGAAGTGAATGTCTTAGATGTTCTTTTCTAAACGGGAACAAAGCCGTTATATTGTCTATATAGCATATCAGAATTCCCTTTTTCTTCCCTATTTGTTCTGCAATATAACAGGTTGTTATTTCTTTGCCAATTTATTTTCACATCACGCTCTTCTCTTGAAGCTTGTCTTATAAGCGACATGTGCCACAGATATCGGGTGACAAGTTGTGTGTAAAAGGAAATTGAGTATGTGTTAGCCTGGAACGTTACCTGGATGCGTCAATGATGAAATTTTACATAATTATTGATATCTTTTTGTGGCTTGCTTGTCTAAACGTGCTTCTAACAGACTAATTATAGCTAGTAGCATCATGCATTTTTCATTCTTGCAATGCCTTGGAAATAACCCTAACGTTCAACCCTCAATTGTGAAACCGAAAGTTTTGCTTCTTTTCGTTTCCATATACTTATATAATAGTACTGCTCAAAAGCAAAATAATGTATAAACCATAAACTTATGATACCAGTAATATGTACGTTTCCTTATTCCCCTTCAAATATCCCTTTGACTTCTTTTTAAGAACGGCTTATTGACCTCTAATTCCTCGGACTTGTTCTATATTTATTGTTTAGTTCGTTCACGCCATAGTATCCCTTAGTAGAAGTGCTTAGTAGGTAAGATTACCCCCTTTAACTAGTGCGTTACTTATTTTTTTTTTGTTCTTACATTCAAAGAGTTACTCTACTATACTCTTATCCCCGGTACCTGGATAGGCTAGATTGTCCGATATAACAGTCCCTCTAGAGACAGCCTTAGCAACTTTCGAGACTATACTATGTGTTGCCATCAGGTTGGGCGGATGCCGTTTCGGACTTATACCATGTTGCACCTTTAGCACCTGCCAGTAGGCTCAATGAACCTGATTTACTGTGAATAGTTAGTATACGACTGATCCTTCTAAGCTGCTCTACAGTAAGACAGAAATGAATATCAAAGTCCCATCAGGAAGAGTAGTGTTCCTAACTCAACATCGGAGCGGATCTGGTTTGTTACCTTTTCAGGTTCGAAGGAATTATGATATAGGGAAGAATCCTGAATACTTTGGCTTGAGGACCAGGATACTGATATATCTATTCCACCCACCATCAAAAAGTCGTCATAGGCTGGCGATGGGGAAGAGAGCTAGACTAAACCTAAGGATATCCACTGTTAGAAATTCCGATTTGGAGTTGAACTTATTCGTGCTGGAAGCCAAAGGAGCGGTTAAAAGCCCGAAAAAAAAAGAAAAAAAAGGAAGCACAGCACACAAATGAACTCTGGTGGCAAGAAAGATGGTCTTTTGGTACTGATAAGAGAGCTCATTTGATGCTAAATCGAAGCACACTTATTAAAGAAAGCCTCCGTTATCGACATTATCAGGATATGCCGTTTCGTATATAAGTGCTACTGCTCCTGTCTAGCACCAATTCCTTAGTCTTGCAAAAGGCAAGCTACGAACGGGGCTTGTCAGACACACGTGAGGGATCTTTGGCGCATCTAGTTTTTAGCACGGTTTGTTCAGTCATCTACCAAGTGGCAACTTTGGGCTCGTGCTCCTGCCAACATGCCTCTTTTAAAATAAAGCATCAACGGGGTTTTCTTTGGTTGTTTCTTTGTTGGCCGTGAAGAAGATACTGAGTGGAAGTACCTGCACAGTACATGAATCTACAGCTGATTCCCAAGAGTAACATGGGATCACAAGGAAGCACACTACTACTGCTAACTTGTCACGAATGCTACTTACTACTCTATATGCTTACATGCCGTCATAGTGACCATCCAATTGGTACTTCTTGGGCTGGCTTGTTCGTATGAGTTGGAGGGTTGACTAACAAGGCAAAGTTTGGACCCTTTATCAGAAACCCATCAGATCGGTGGTTGAACCTGCCGGCCACCCATAGCAATCATATGTATAAGCGGCTTACCCCATTGACCATAGTTTGTGATTGTTTTTCTGATTCTCATTTTCGGCTAGCCCTTTAAATACTTTTTGTTATAGTATGTGTGTTGGATAAAACGCATTTTCAAGAATTACTGTGAACTTCGGGAAAGAGAAGAGTGATCCAACATTTCCTATCTACCGAAGGCTGGGAACTCTATTTCTGGAGGCTGAAAGAATCAAGAAACCACGATTCACATTCGCGAGTCTTGAAGCACAGTCTGATATTAGGTTGTGTCCGTTTCTCTTTTTACACGACAAAATGAATGTAACTATTGGCAAGGGGCCAAAAAGGAAAGAAACAAAATCACTATGTATATATATATAATTATTATAGTTATTAATCTTATTCAGTTTCTAGAACTATACTACTGTGTATTATCAGGCGGGTACATCTGAGTTGATGAGAAACTCGGACAATACAGAAGTATTTACTCTGCAGAAGAACGTCACATCGGAAGCGTACCTGAGTTTATGTATACGGAAGTACTTGCTACACAGTACATGCAAGTGTCATGTCCGGCATGGTTTTTCATCATCTTCTTTTCCCTTCCCTTACACCAAACAGCAGACCATTGATAGTAGAGTAGCAATTCTGGCTAGCTGTAATTTTAGTTGGTATCTTGCATTGCATGCATTGCATAGAACATGCACGCTATGTGCTATTCACCGCTTGTCTGCATAAAGCGTTGTATGACCAATGCTACTTCAATAATAGGGTGATAACGGGAGCAAAGTGATGCAAATACAGACCAGATATAAGTTCGGAGAATCGAGCCTGACTTTAGATGAAGTGGATGCAGGAAAGATGCATCTTGTACCATTCCCTGCAGGATGAATGCACTGGGTTTATAGTAGATAACGGTGGGCTGTACAATCGAAAAAGTAGATCCGAATAAAGTGCGATCTCTTTAGCTAGCCTGCCAGCTCGGTCTAGTCAAACCTCCGTAGTACACATCGTGAAAGTGTTATGGGCCCATGAATATATATATATATATATATATTGTATCAAGATAGTTTGGTTCTTTAAATGGACTAAGGTACGCCAGGCAAGGGATGCCAATCATCCCATTCACTACACGATCCCTTTCCTTTCAATGGTCCTTTTTTGCAACACCTAATTTGCTAGCATATTGTTCTTCTTCTTCTGGAACATTAGACCTTGTCTCTTGCTTGCCAACGGATCTTCAACTTCTCAAACAACCAGGGCAAAAGAAGCAAAGAAAAGGGTAAGTAAGGCCGTTCTTTAGTTGCCTGTGTAGTGCCTAGGTATGTATGCATTGTTATCGAGTTTGGCACACCGAGGCAAAGAAACTTATAGTGGCTAGCTTTAGATCACTGCTGGTGAGTATATAACTGTCTTTGATTTGACTAGTTTTCATTGGCCATAGCTTCTTTACACTATCAACTTCTACGGAACAAGCATTATTCTGATGCCCTCTGTTTCTGATCAGACAATCGAAAAAAAAAAACCCCCCCGGAGTACCGTATTATAGACCCTAGCCTTCGATGTTCATGTCCAAAATCAGATAATTAGAAAAGCCATTCCCTGAGATATGATGCAGCGATAAGGTTTCTGTTACCTCTGGGTTTATGAGCTGTCCAAGTCCGCGCCGTGGTCTCTCCTCTGCCTCTAAGCCTGTTCAATCCGTATATTTTAAAATCGAATAGATGACCCTCGCCATAAAAGCTACTGTGAATAATACACGACAGCTAATAAGCCAGTGGCTTTTTTAGCTAGGGGTTTTTGCTTTTCAAAAAAATTAAAATCAGTACCTCAAACACAATCTATGTCTCAAGTCATGGTTGTCTACCAATAAGATGATATGGCTTGGGGTTCTTTAATGTAGATAGCCTTTCCATATAAATACACATCATGGTCGGACTCATGAAACGACTAGATGCAGTCCACCAGCACTACATTTCGATTAGTATGATGCATGCAGGTAAGCGTCTTTGCAGCATGTCGTGCTTCGATTTGACTTTCTAGGTAAGGTCCTTTTGTTAATGTAAGTGTCAAGTTATAAGGGTGGGTTGAGCCCCTAACTAGATTAAGATTAATCCATACAACCTTCTAATTTACTTCTACGCCACATAAGCCTCGTACTACGCATGTTTGGTGGCGTTAAGCTGCTATAGTACCAAAAAAAGAAAGTGTCTCTGTGGCACATTGACAGCCTCTTTCCCTTGAGAAAAAATGGGGTACACTGTGGTTATCTGGATGATCAAGGGAAAGAGTTGGCTATAAAGCTATTAATATAGGGGGGGAAATATAAGCTAAGCACAGACTCTGAAAAAGGAATTTTCTTTTACTACAGAAGTGAAAGGCGCCATTTTCCAAAGCGTACTAAATAGGACGAAGAAGACGCGGCATTGTTGGTGTTGTTTATTGTGTTCCATCGGACGGGGCCCCCAAATATCTGGGAAGTAAATAGTTTGATTATCTGGGACGAATATAAATAATAACCAACATGCCCAGCCATCATGACATTGGTTGCGATAATACCGCCCGGATAATATTGGAGCTACTTCCGAGTTGTGAGTGGTATGCACTTGTTTGTATATTGAAGGTATAGCTCGCTTGGAATGCTTGTACGTCTCATGCCTAATAGCAATAGCTTATAAAGATGAGGTGTGAATATTCTCAAAACTTCCCAGCCTCAACATAGTCGGATCGCGTTTGTGTACGATCAAAGATGTTTGTCTACAAGCAAGTTATAAAGAACAGGACTATACACAAAACTAGTGTGTATATAGTTCCTCTGTAGAAACTGGATAAGAGTATTGATTAAATTTTTTTTTTTTGGGAGGGGGGGTTACTTCTGCGTTCGCTTCGACGTTGAAGAACTTCCTGGTTTTACAGCGTGATGGAGGAGAAAATAATACTTACTTTACTTTAAGTACTATCATCTTGCTGTTAGACGCTGGTTTAATCGACAGGCCAACCCCCTCCCCTGGCTTTGTCATATCTTCTGCTTTGTTGCTTGTTTCTTGCGGTCCGACATGGGACGGAGCGAGGAGCTGGAAGGAATATTTCGGCCGCTGTTTCGAGGTGGTGAGAGTGAAGGTGACAAGGGGGTACAAGAGCAAAGGCTCCTTCTAGTGAGATGACGCTCTGGGCACTGTGTATACCTTTGTGACAGAGAGAGAGAGAGAGAGAGAGAAGCATTTTGAAGTTTATTAGACCATGTACTAAGCAATGTTCTATCTGTCGATATCTTTCTGGTTTTAGGGTAAACAGGTTGTATGTGATATAGTTCAAGACTAGATGTTTGCATACACATTAGCTTTTCATTCTCCTGACTGCGTAGTACTTTGAGATTTAGAGCTCTTGGAGTTTTCTTTTTTCTTGTTTATTCACGTATATCCTATCGCTGTCACATTTGCACATCTTGATTGTGCGCAGATAAAATTATTAAAGCGCTTTCTTTCTAGTATCTCGCTAGATATAATGGCAAAGTTTTGAGCTGTTCCTTCTTTCTCCCCTCCTGATTTTTTTTTTTATTTTTTTTTTTATTTTTTTTTCCACTTTGATTCTCTCTATGACTTAGAGACACCAGCTCTAAAAATGCCTACGTTGTATTTTACCTGCCAATATCAGGCAGAACAAAATGAGAAAATCAGTACTAAAACTCTAAAAACAGCGCGCAATAATAGATTCCGTGGAAGTTTGCTCCTACAGGCCTGATCTCGCCAATGAATCTCTTCTGAACTGAGATTGCCTCACCGTAAAATTCTTTTAACGTTCGAGCTCACAAGTAAGGTTTGTAAGATGGACGGGCTCGCCTGGCATATCATGTAGCAGCAAGCTATTGCATGGTTGGTACCTATTTGCCTGCATTTTACTTGCATATGTGGTACTTCGACGCTGAGGCCTTCTAGTCAGTCTTGTCTTTGTTACATTGGTATAGGTTAAGTCAACCGTTCTTGGAAATGGCTGTCAAAATGCTCCGTAGCATTCACACTCCTACAATATAAAGTCAGGGGTAGCTGGATCAGGTTTTATGGAACTGTGGTGGTTCAGTTCCATGATAATATCCTCACTAACCTTCCCAACCTCACTAATAACTAACACACTGTGCACTGCTTGATATACAGATAGCGTAAACATATTGAATCATGTTGTATCTTCACAGTTCTAGAAACTTAATAAGATTGTTAGTTAAAACATATATCGAATCATGTTTCAAGTCACCGGATGGACGTGTAATATTAGATATGTCGAGAATGATTTGTGATGCCATGTAGCTGCGTCAAAATATAGGTACCCCTCACTCCTAAGCTACGGGGTTCTAACCTGTAGTACTCTATGAGAATATATATTTTTTAACAACTTAAGCACAAAAGACTAAACTTGAAGAAATAATGATATCATCAGATTCCTGTTATTTTGCCAACAAGTTATTAGTAACATATTTTCATTATCAGGAGCACTTTTTCAATCCAAGTATCATCATAGTTCATGTGAACATGGAAGAAGATGATAAATAGGCTGTCATTTCTAGAGCATTAACAAGTACTGATATCATCTCATTTTTTATATCGTCACGAAATGGAGAGCTAATCTTCACATCTTATGATATAATCCAAATACTTATATACTTATATGAAGGCTTGAAACTTTACCAAACAGGATTAATAAACACAGATATTGAGAAGCCTTATGTCTTGTTTCTATTGCCATATGTACCTTCACTGTATCACACAATGACCTTTTCTAGACCTCTGGGGAGTACACAACTCAACACCTGCATGATAACACTCAAGCACCCATGGCCTGGTTTCTCCCTCATATAGTGTAGATACCAACACCTATATGTTCACGTGTCTACTCCCATTCTCTGAAGCTGTATTCCAGCTTGACAAGACACATCAAAATACATGTATTGAGACATTGTTCCTGCGTGTATGTTTCATAGCTATCTGAAGCACTGTGCCATAACCTAGTGGTAATGTGCGCCACTGCTAGGTCATTGTGAAGCGCTCCTTTTGATTAGACTACCAGTTCCTTGCTTTGACTAAGTCGTGGCCTGGGAGGAATATACATGCCTTTTACTGTATTCTCTTATCTTGTTTATCCCTTCTTTGACGCCGAACTGCATGTAAGAGACCAAAACTTCAGGTTTCTCCCTGGGGCGTTGCCATAAGACGAGGATAATATAACCCAGGGAATAGTTATTTATATCTTGTCATGTATCAACTTAGAGTTAATTGAGTTTTATGTGTATACTTGCTACGACGTGCCTCAATTCAATAAGTTCAAAGTTGACGTATTAAACATAAACATGTGGCTGAAGTTTGAATCTCCGATCACCAAATGCAGAATACGTTAAAAACTTTTTGGCCCAGAGATCAAATTTAAGGTAATGTTACACCATGTATCTGATCACGGCATCCGATATCACTAACTATAGTACGATGTCATGTAGTTTCATATTGTATATCATGGTACTATGATGATAAACCTCAAATGTCACTTATATAAATCTGGGTATCTATACGAACGTTTGCAACGAGGAGTAAGAACGAAACACGTGAATATCGTTAGTCTTTATTGAGTTTTCCCTCGGGCCAATAAAAGCATACAAAACACAAACAGGTAGTCTGAAGAAGCCCCACAGCGGCAGAAATAGACTTGAATACAAATTATTATTAAACATATATGTGAAAAGGGAATCGATCATGCCGCCCATCTCCTACTTGTAACACATAGGACCAAAACGGTGCCTATTGCCATAATCCTCAGTGTCCTATTAGGCGCCACTTTAACCAAGATTATGATATATAAGGGTCTAATCGAAGCTAGCCTATAATATCTAGTCTTTCCGATGCTCAGATATGATGTATTGAAGACTAATATTAGGGTCATACTGCCAAAAAGTTGGCTGCCAGAGAAGCGGCGGCGTCAGTCGCAGAAGATAGCAGATGAGGAAGGCGTCGTTAGTGTCGGCAATGGCAATATGAACATGGATACGGATATGGAGTCGGATACTCACGGGCTTCCGGATGCGACAACGAGCGACGAAGGCGGTAACACCAAGAAAGCCAGACGAAGTAGAAGCCGAAGTCGCAGCCGGAGTCGAAGCCGAAGTAGAGGCGTTACACCACAGCGACAACAACATCAGCAGCAGCATATGAAGCATGGACCAGAAGCGGAAATCAAGCGGTTCCTTGATCCTATGCTGGACGCAATTCACATTCTATTAGATCTTGGCGATATTGCTCGCGCAGCACACATCTACGCGGCTGTGCTCAGGCTTCCGCAGGCACAGGACACAGTAGCAAAAATGGACATTCGTAAACACAACCTGTGGGCCATTGGCGCCGAGCTCTTGATGCGCTCGGGAGAAAGGCCGACGAAGGCTACAGGGAGTGAATCTACAGCCACATCTGCCCAGGCAGCAACCGGCACAGAGTCGAATGAGCCTCGACAGGAGGCTAGTAGGGGATTGAGAGAGCAGCGCAGGTGGGGAAATACGCAGAATATGCCCCGCGTGCGCGAGTTCTTCCAATACTTGATCTTGCAGTATCCGTGGAAGATGAGTCTTTCACAGAGTATCTCAGCCAAGGAGTTTTGGCTAGCACTGCTTAACTGTGAATTGTACGATGCGTACATTGAATACGTTTTAGCCTACGAAGATATTTGTGCTACTCAAGCTACAGAGCCGGACGAAAGCGTCCTCACGGAGGGAGAAGGTGTTCAGGCTGAAGGACGTCGGATGAGAAATCAAGCTAAACGCTGGAAGCATGTCCAGATAGAAACGTTGCGCCTCAAGACGTTAACTGGAATATCTCAAGTCCTGCAGCCTGTCCATGAACTGACTGAACGTCTACCATATTCACATGACGGAAAAATCAATCATACATATGCTATGGCCCTCCTCTTCGCTGCGGATATCGTCATGCCTTCCAAGGCTGCTCAAGGGGTAACTAGAGACATACGAATAAAAGCAAAATCTGAGCGGAAGCGGCTGCGACAAATGGCGAAAGAGGCACTGATTAAGGCTCTTCATAGAAATGTTCACGTTGACGAGCGGGTTCTGCGGGATTTGAAGATTGGCGAAGAGTTTGATGATGAAGACGATGATGATGATGTTAGTAGTGGTAGTATTGACGAAGAGGAAGAGGGGGGGGAGAAAGAAGAAGAGGCTGAAGTTGCTGGAGAAACATATCAGGAAGAAGACTCGAATATATCGACGGGTTCGCTGCCTATACGCAATCGATCGGCTTCTGATCAAGCCAGCAAATTAGCTTCTGATGGCGAGGATTAGATAGAATTAGACACTATAAAGAAACAAACACACATAGGATACCCCACTATCATTACCAACATCTTCCAGTCTCTCTAGAACTCTTCCGGGTTTACTTGTTCGCGTTTCAAGAAACATGCCGTGTTACGACTCATAGATACTATACACCAATCGCCCAACGGACTCCATGCTACCTGCCTGCCGACGTGTGCGCGGCCCTTGAGAACGACTTGATGGTGCGGCTGGAGCGGCCGTTGATTGTTTGATATATCATACATACTTTCCCATATCCTGGCTGTTTCCGCCGAATAGAAGCGTTTAAGCAATTCTAGGCGTTCATAGTTGAGCCCAGAAAATGGGGATGTTAAAGGTGTGTCCTCCTTCTTCTTGATCGGTTTCTGATAGGCGCTGCTACTGCCACTACTTTTGCCAGCACTAAAAGAAGAGGCTGTCATGTCTTGGGCTTCTCGCAGCCACTTTGGCTTCTTTAGAGTCGGCGGAAGTGGAAATTTCGAGCCTGTCGGCTGAGTCTGTTGGCCGTTATCTCCGTTATCTTCTTTATCCTGTGCCTCAGCAGCCTCTTGTAGCGCATAATAGAATAGGAAATACTCTTGCACATGGCGTAGATTCCAGAAACTAATTTGGCCGTTTGCATCGCAGAAGCCTAACAGGCCGTCGGTAGGACCACCCGTGAAGACAGAGAAGCGCATGAAGAACTGCGTACCGCTGGGCGGTGTGGCTAGTCGCATGAGCCGGCGCCATAGAAGAGGGCCAGCGTTGTTGTAGCCCGAAGGCGCAAAGGCCGAACGTGTGAAGCAGTTAACATCATGAGAAAATGGCGCAATGGCGTCGGGTGGGGGAAGGGGCCTCGAAGAGTCGAAGCCTTCTATGCTCCAGATGATGATTTGACCGCCTTGGTGACAGTCGCGCGATATGATAAGATCGCCCCAGAAATGCACACTATCAGGTCAGGGTTATTAATGGTGGAAAGAGAGCTTTATGATGAGAAGATATTACCAGTCTACGATCGCATTGTGGATTTCAGATGTTGCAAATTGCGGTGCTAGAACTTGCTTTGGCGGGCCGCTTGGCGCAATCGGTATATTTGGGACGGCCCACTAGATATAAAAGCACAATGCTTAGCTGACGACATCACATGAGATGGTACTGACGATACTCACTAAAGCTATAACGAGATCTTCGCCTGCCGACAGGATCCAGTTTCCTGTCTTATGAAACGACTGATATTATGTTAGCCACAGATGAGTCCAAATCCAATGAGGATATCATTGTTACGAACTATGGTGAGAAGATCATCGCAATGAGTGTCTCCGCCAAAGATTGCAACACACGGTGCTTTGGTGAAAGCAGTATTGATATTCCAAAGACGGATCGTAACATCTTTGGATGCTGACGCTATGAGATGTGGATCTTTCGGAGAGGTTTTAAGATCGTTGATTTCCTGTGGTTGGCGTTAGAGTCGGTTCATAGATTATATTGCCTTGCAACTTGGGGGATAAACCTACACCTCCATGTCCTATCAATGTCTGGGCATATGATGTTAGTTAGTTCAACTCGTGTAATTGGTTGAGAGAAGACTTTAGCACCTACTTTCACTACGATTCCCTCGATAGTATAGATTTTGATAACGGCATTCGTGCCCGCCACACAAATTACAACGTCGTCATCTTTAACGCGGGCCCAAGTACAGCAACAGTTGGCAGCTTCGGGCTACGAGATTTTAGACTTCTATCTTTTGTCAAAGAGTAGTATACACGTACGTCATCGTCTGTAATGATCTTGAGGATTTGATACGGCGGGTCGCGATCATTCTTCGGCTCGATCTTGCCTATCACAATCTGGTAGTACAGGTATTAGCGCAAAAGTCAAAAATTATTGGTATTATGACTTCATTCCATACATGTTTTGTAGTAAGAAGCGCAAATATAGGCGGTTCGTCAAGAGGAACAAACGGGCAAAACTGTACATCGAACATTTCTAGCACATATTGTTAGTATGTTGCATGCTGAGGTCAAGCTTTCAAAGGGGTTAGACTGAACCTGAATCTGTTAGTTCAAAGGACTTCTCTAAGCTGCGTTCCTTGGCCGAAACTGATTTATACTGCTTTTGGGGTCTCCGGCAGTCTGGCAATGTTGTGTCTTTCTACCAAATGTCAGAAAATAGCTGTAAGTATCTTGTATTGTTGCTGATGATAATGACGTTATTGTACCTCGAGAGAAAAACAAGCTCGCAGCTGAGGCCATCCTAGAACTAGGTCCTTGTTCTTCGATATAGCTTTTGACATTTGATGCATTCAGAAAGGAAGAAACTCTCAGATGGACTATTCATATAACTAACTGCTTTACCACCAGTAAAACTTGGTGGTTGTTAGCTAATTCTTTCTTCAAGTTACATGTTCATCATTGGCATTTCAAGGGTTAATTGGGTCTTCGGCAAAGTGGGGTCGGGACTGAGTAACAGGGTTACATATCAGGGTTACAAATAAGGGTCGATCAATCCTGTCCAACCCAACTTGATGAGATGTCCGGCAGACAAAGCTCGCTTCGAATGACGATCAGAGTGATGTAAGATTTAAGAATGTCACCCACCCATAAGCACGAGAAGAAATTCTTAGCTATCAATCATATAGCAAAATTAGAGAGGACGAGAAAAAGAGGCTTATTTTCGCTGCCTAATAGTTGAGCCATACCGCAGAGGTTGACCAACACGATTCATTGATATTAGGGCAACAAGCAAGTAGTCTAATACGCTTTGACATTCCTATTCAATGCTTGAAGCAGTTTCCGACGATCTTCTTAAGAAGATAAACAAATTTAATATGAGGTGCCAAAAAATAGAAGCTCTGATTACAGGCAAACGACATCTCGTGTCAATAACAGCTTCTTGATGGCTTCAAAGTGATAAGAAGTTTAACCGCCAAGAAAAATGCGCCTTGCACAGTAATTGCCCAAAAGGCTTGACTCGAAGCTTGTTATCAACAGGCTGGCTCTGCCTTTCTAGTGGCAATGCAGTCCTTCCATATAGAAGAAACCTTTATCAACAACCTGAAGCATGTTGCTTTCCTGTACTTTCTTATGCAAGTTTTGTCATCCTTCTGTTGGAGGAGTTTTTCCGGAATTTCGTAGGGGAGGATATATCATGTTATTGAAAAGGGAAAATGACACGTGCTCCCAATATCGGTTGCTGTGGACAGAATAGGGAAAAAGTGCTTTGGTCAGTCGATCATGAGCCAAGCTAAGGGTGTGTTCTAGGAGTTACTAGGTTAGAAAGAAGAAACAAGTTGGGAAAAGAGATAAGCAGACCATTAGATAGGAACAACAACTATACTATGGAAGTGTAGATATCGTGGTTAGAGTCGAATTTGACTAAACACCTCAATAACCCAAGAGCAACATACCCCAAGATGAACAGACCTATGATTCATATTGGGGCCCTGGGCAAGGAAGGCATTGATTGTTACAGCCAGTAACGTCGAGTCTCATTATATAAAGCTTAGATGGGACGTTGCTCTTCGGCTTGTACGAAGAGCTCAACAAATCTGCACCCCCTTCTTGCTTTGTTCTGCGCTTGCATGCTCCCTTTGCCCCCTTCCCACATGCAGCTAGAGGAGGAGTATTTACAACAGTCAGGACTAGCAGGACAAATAGCATAATTTCAGCAGCTAGAGACATCGTTACTCCACTGTCCCATCAAAAGCTGTAGCGAGTTGAACCCAAGTGACGCAGCTAGCGAGTCATCTTTATCGTTTCTGCATTGCATCAGAGGTGCATATGGGGCCCTGCCACTGGCTGGGCTACGGACATTTTTTTAACTGTTGGAAGGTGGTGTGTCTGTCCATGGTATCGGGGGGAAAGAAGTGCGTGCGTTGCATGACAATAACCTATAAAATGAAGATTACTGTGACTAGGAATATCAGCTTTATGGAGGCCCATCTCCTTTTTCTTTCCTTTCTTGCTCTGATATACAAGAGGGGGAAGAAAAGAAGGAAAAGAAGCAGAAGAAGAAAATCATGACAAGGAAGCAACATGTGGCCGGGCTTGGCCTGCATATCCCATGGAAAGAAAAAGAAACACAAAAAACATGTTTTTGTCAAGATCTAGCATATACAAGCAGATTAGCATAGCCGATTTTCTCTATACGACGACGTGTGAATAATCTGGCTTATTCAACTCTTTTTCTCTTCTCGCTTCTTCTTCACCGACACAATCCAAGTCCACGTAGCTTGTTTAGTTTAGTCTAGACTGCAAAAGAAAAAGAACAGGGTCTCTTTTTCTTATTCTTTTTCTTGCCGGATAGAAGCTATAAAACAAAGCAAGGCTTGTAACAATTCCTTGTGAGCAAATCAAGTTAGCAAAACAGAAGACAACGTAGAATCCTCTTGGCTTGTCTATCTGTTTCCCCCCCCCCCCCCACCGTTACTTTCGCATCCAGAGTGCCGGTCAATGTTGTTATTTTTTCTCACTACGTATCATTACAATTGCTGTATTTTTTTTACAGCAGGGATTTCTAGCAACGGAAAAAGAAAAGAATAATGATGCAAAACAACTGAAGGGTTCCCTCCTTCCCCCTGTTACTTAACATGCACTTATACGTAGTAACCAAATGCTCTACTAATACTGTAACAGCCGTATTGAAAGTAGTACTAGTAGTAGTAGCTTCTTCTCGGCACATGTCCTATCTTTCGTCACGACGATAGATATGAAAACAATCGCTCTGATCTGGTTATGGCTCGCAGTATATGACTCTGAAACAGGACGGGCTGCCAGCCATTTCTAAAAGCATTTTATTCTTTTTTACCTGAAGGCTATTATTGTCATCACCTGCCAGCTTACGAAGCTTGCTAGTACTATCTTACTGCACTCCAAGTAGTGGTTTTTTGTAGTGGCTGTTGCTACTTTAATCGCTGTAACCTTTCTGTGAAAATGTCACCTAGCAGACATGCCGGCCTCTTGGATTTCCCCAGTCGACTAGTTGTAGGAAATATCATTAGGTCTCTTGAGGAAGGGCGTTTTGTTCCCGTGTTAAAACATACGAAAGTGAGGCTGCCAATCATAGACTTACTTTTGTCCGCGGCAAAGGTCTTGCTATTGGAGAGAGACCAAAATAGTCGCGATAAACGAGTAGGCGGAACAGGCGATTCCCTGAAGTGGTCAAATATAACCAGCCAAGAACGGCTTCGGGCTATGATGCTTGATATGATTTTGTTTCTATATATTGTCAAGGGCTGACAAGCAGACACGCTGATATGGAGTTATAGTAGTTATATAGTAACTAGTAGTAATCATGATATTCTTATATTTAAGAGCAGTGTAGCAGAGTCGTAACAGTAACTTTGCTAGGAGCTAAAGCGGGCAAACAAGCGCCTACACGAGGCCCAAGCGAACTTGTATCCACTAGGCCGGCACTATCGAGGCCAATTTGTGGCCGATGTCCCTGTAAGAAAGTAGAAGAAGGGAATGAATGAGTATATAAAGAGTTGAGGTTGATGCAAGATAGTAGTTGGTTGTCATAATCGTCATAGGAGGAAGGAAACACAAAAAACAAAGATGCCATGAATAAACAAGAAATTTAAGAGTCGTCAGGTCATATCGAGAAGCAGTGCGCAAGGTGTGTGTGTGTGTGAGAGAGAGAGAGAGAGAGAGAGAGAGAGAGAACAGTCTTGGTTTTTGGATTTTACACCGGATACCCAAGTTCCCGCAGTGTGTTTCGCACAGCCTCTGGTGGCGCCACGGGCACATCGATGACTTCGTCTCCAATAGTGATCTTGTTGTCGTAGTCATCGCGGATCGTGATCTCCCCGTCATTGCGCCGTGCATACGGCTTCGTGTCAACAGTCGGGATAAACTTCCATGGGTGGATGCGGCTGCCGCTCTTGTCATAAAACATGAACATGCCTTGCGTTAACGGGTTGATGTTGGTGTCAGCTGTATTACGAGTACTTGAGCCCAAACTGTCAGAGGCCATTGTGCTGCTACCTATACTGCTTATGCTACTGTTACTACTGCTACTCAGGAGGCTGGGTGTAGTGCTGATGGAACTAGTTGTTGTTGGAATCAAAAGCGGCTGAGGTACTGTCCGGGTCGGCTCCCGGATAACGTCGCCTACAAATATCTCTTCTAGTAACTGCCAGATGCGTCGTCGGTTGATAAAGCCCTTGGGCAGGCCGTGTAAGAGATTGTCGTAACCTTTTACATGATGGGCCCAGACGTCCTGGTCGACTTCATATTCCGTCAGCGACATGTTCTGTGATAACCGCACACAAAGCCATTCCCAGTCCCATTCGTAGCCCGACTGACATGGCGAGCGTGCCTTGGCCAAGACTAGATGCTCGTCGATATCCCACAGGAACGGGACTTTCTGGAGAAGCGTGTTGAGCCAAAACTCCTGGGGTAATGCGCGCGAGCACATGCGCTCCATATTGCGCGTGGCATGCACGTACGATTCAATGGACAGTCGCAGCTCGGTAGGCAATTCTGCATAACGCGCGCGGAACTCGCGCAACTCCCGCCGTGGATGGGAGACGACCCGGCACTGCGTTAGATTGTCTAGTACAGCATCTGTTAGGCCTACCATGGCGATGGGGTCAGCGGCTTGGTCGCAAAAATGCTCGTCAGTTGGAGAGCTAAAACACAAGTACTGGCAGTTAGGCCACAGCTCGTAGTTAGGTGACAGCGCCTGGTCACAGTAGGGTGATGCTGTCGTCTGCTGCGAGACATCGAGGCGCCAGCGCAACGCCGTCCATAGACCGCGCCAGTCGGTGACATGCATGTTATCGTTGTTGGTTTGAAAGGCGCGTGCAGCCAGGTCACGACATGTGCGGTGGATTGGAATGTATAGGCGCTGGTTATGGGCGGCTACATGACGGCTAGAGCCTGCTGTCGAATTCCGTGTGGGCCGGCAGGCCTGAAAGCCATGGCCATGACCGGCGTCCTCGTCGACAGCACTAGTGCCACGAATTACAAAGATTTGCTTACAGGCCTGCACAACATCGACGTGGAGAATATCGGCACGCGGCCGCATGGAAATCTCGTGAGCCGGCTGGACCATGGGCGGGCGCACGCCATTCTCCGGAGTTGAGCGAATAGCGCTCTTCAACACAGCATACTCGTCTTCGGGGTCGCAGAGGGCAACGGCATCGCGCATCCAGTAATATAAGTGATCAGGCTCTTTTCCGGTGCCAGCAATGGGAACTTCCAGCCGGTCAATGTCGAAGATAGGCAGGCCACATAATAAGCAGTCGAACTCGTAGTCGGCATCCTGCAGTACAGGAAATTGGGTTTCAAGGTCGCGGCACTGTGGACATTGGTTCGAGTTTGATATCGAAAGTGCGGCCGGGTCCATGGCGGCGGATGCTACTGCTATAGTTCCCAAGAGGCCCTGTTAAGGAATGCCGAGACGAGGATTGAGGATAGTAGGTAGGATAGTAAGTGGGAATGTGGGCACAAGAACTGAGCTGAGCTGAGCTGAGCTGAGCTGAGCTGGGAGCTAGGATAATGAGGAGAGCGGGATGCTGGATTGTTTACTAGCAGGTCTAATGGAAACAGGGAGATCTTTAGTTTGATCGATCGGACAAGGTTTAGAAGAGTATTATTAAAGAGGAAGCACAGGCAGACAGATGAGGAGACAAAAGAGACAGAAAGCGGGCTAGAAGTGCTATATGAGCATTATAATGAGCGAGACGACGGCCGAGAGAGGGAAAGATTTTGATGTCGGAAAAAGCAAGTTAGACGCAGAGAAAAAGAAAAGAATAAATAGAGAAGCAGCAGGAACGAGAGAAGGAGAAGAGAAACACAACCCCGGCCGGCTCATATTTTGCGCAAGGAGAAAGAATCAGCGGAGAAGAAAAAAAGGAAATATAAGTAATGAGAGAGCAGCGTTTAGCATGTACCAAAACAGGCAAAAAACAAGCGAATAAAAGTAGATAAAAAACAAGCGAATTAAACAAAAGTGTGAGAAGAAGCATAGAAATAAACATAAAAAAATATAAAAAAAAAAAGATAAATTCAAATATTAAACAAGTCGAGGGGACAAAGCAAACAACGCTTAAAGAGCAGGAGGAGTTTTTGACAAACTGCACACAAAGTAACTTAAACTTCATGGGCAAGATCTCCAATGTCTGAGCGCCAGAGCCAGCTACAGCAGCCTTAAAGCTAGTTAAAGCTAGATCTTTAGGAAGCTATTTCAGGCTGGCTAGACTGGACATTTGGGTATGGGGCTCTAGAGTCTCTATAAGTATTAACTGGCAAGACCCAAGAGCTCTGCTTTGAAGCTATGCTCTGAAGCAATACTCTAAGCTTCTACTAGAAGGCTCGGCATCCTTCGTGCTACTAAGCTTCGGGTGGCTCATTGTTCTGGGCCTGGGTATCCAGCCAGCCAATGAACCCTGAGATTGGAAGTCAACCCGGCGTTGCTAAGGTGGGGAGAATTCTGTATCTGCCAATTTATCCAACTCCTAATATCAGCCCACGCTTATATTGTGTTTCTTTTTATATAGACCTCTTTTTATGTGCCATATTTATCTTCAACATTCCTGGTCGCACACAAAGACGACAGGTCATCTCGTGCCTTCCTTCTCCTGCAGTTCTACAGCAGGCACAACTGCAATTGCCTTCCTTCTTGCTGTCGATGGCATTACACCGCAGTTGCTGTAACCCTTTCAACGTTGGAAACCCTAGTGCGTATACACGTGACTAGGTTGGTGCGACGACGTTGCCAAAAAAACATTATCCTCCTAGACTACGCTATTAGGCATACAAGCTCCTGAAACTGCCTTGCTCATAACCCATCAATCTTTCTTAACATCCTCTAATTTAGTACTATTTTTGTTGTTCGTTCCAGCAAACTATTCTCCCTTTGTTCATTTTCATCTTGACCGTGTATTCTTACCTAGATTGTACTAGCCGGCGCTTCACCGTGCTGCGAGTTAAGCCCAAACAAGACTCTCATCGTCCATCCTGCTTGACACATCCTATCTTTAGTGTCTATTGGAATATATAGGGCGTATTACCGTTACTATACACGATATTACACTGGTTGCTCCTTACCAAAGTGAACTTGCGGCGAATAGCATGAGCTCACCTGCTTTTGGTCTGCTTCCGCTGCCCGGGTCGCTGGCATCATCGTGGGCGGTGTACCGCGCGCGTGTCGGCGCTTTTCTTTCAGCACCCAAAACATCTGTAGTGGTTGCATTCTGGCTTTTTGGTGAGTCTTGACAGAGTGTGTTACGTGTTTCCATGACCTTCGCTTTCTCTTATTGTCTCTATGATGATAACTGTGCTCCCTTTGGCTAATTATTAAGGCCTCATCAATAATGTTCTCTACGTGATTTTACTCTCGGCAGCCCAGGACCTGGTCGGCAGCGGCGTGCCTAAAGGGTTCGTGTTGCTGGCCGATGTGTTGCCGTCCTTCATCACTAAGCTTATAGCCCCGTACTTTATTCATGGCGTGCCGTATTCAGTGCGCATAGTTATATGTATCTTGCTCTCTATCACCGGAATGTTGCTGGTCGCACTGACATCGCCCGATTCTCCTGTGGCTACCAAGATGTGCGGTGTTGTTTTAGCCTCGCTTAGCTCCGGTGGTGGCGAGTTGTCGTTCCTCGGCCTCACTCACTATTACGGCGCTGCTGCCTTAGCTGGCTGGGGCTCCGGCACGGGTGCGGCCGGTTTGGTAGGTGCTGGTATGTATGTTGTTATGACTGACTGGATACGTCTGCCAGTGCGTTCAGCCCTGCTGCTGGCTGCTGGGCTGCCTTTTTTCATGCTTGTTTCGTTTTTTGTGATTCTGCCCCATGAACCGCTCGCCAAGGCAACCGCTAGCCGTAGGGGCGGCTATGAAGCGGTTGTTGGCGATGAACACGAGGACGATGATTTAACGCCCGAAGAACATGAGTCTCTGGCTAGATCGGGTGCCACAGTGGCCGCTGCTGGTGTTGGCGCTGCTACGGCATATGCTCCTACCTCCACTGCTTCAGTTACTGCAGCTGTCGGGGACGCTCAGTTCAAGCGTAACCTTACACGGGCCAAGGCTTTATTTATGCCATACATGCTCCCACTCTTTCTTGTCTATGTAGCCGAATATAGTATCAACCAGGGTGTCGCGCCGGTGCTCCTGTTTCCCGTCAATTCATCGCCGTTCTCAGAGCTGCGCGAGTTCTACCCGTTCTACGGCTTCCTTTATCAGCTTGGCGTGTTTATCTCGCGGTCGTCGACGCCGTGGTTCCGTCTGCGCAACCTGTATCCACCGACGCTATTGCAAGTTATCAACCTTGGTATCTTGCTGCTGCAGGCCCTGTACTTCAACGTACTGCCTAGTGTCTACCTGGTGTTTATTGTCATGTTCTGGGAGGGCCTTTTGGGCGGCGCCGTCTATGTAAATACGTTTGCGCAGATTCTGGAAGACGTGCCGCCGGCTGGGCGCGAGTTCAGTCTTGCCGCAGCGAGTGTTAGTGACAGTGCGGGTATCTGTATGGCAGGCATCATAGGAATTCTGATAGAGAGCAGACTGTGCGAATGGCAGGTGCAGCACGGTCGTAATTTCTGCCGCGATATCAAAACCGGGCACTTATAGAGAGCCAAGGCACAGACAGTGCTTCCAACGGCTCTTTTTTTTTTCTCCATTTATTTAGCTGAATATATATGATCTTTCTACTACATTACAACAAGACAGCAGAAAACTAGCCTCGACTGTGGAAAAAAAGGTCCCAAAATTTGTGGCTCGCTGGACACACGCAGGCCCATCTATCCACCTTTGAACTTTGGCCGCCCCCTCTCTCTCCCCTTGTCCGCTGACTTCGATTATCTGGTTCTCTGCTGTGGACTTCATCTGGTCTGCATTGCAGCTACAAGCAGTCTGCATTGAGCAGTAGCAGTTGTATGCTAGAGGATGAAGCCAAAGATATCCGCAGGTGATCAAATTTGCAATCAGCTGCTTTTAGTGTGATAACCAGCTTTGGTTGTTATCAACGGTAAGATTGCTGGGGTGGACAAGTGTGGTGCAAAGAAGTAGCTTGTGTGCTGCATTAGCTATGTATAGAAACTGCCAGTGGCTTGCCTGGTGCTATATTTAGTCGTGTCTAGCTCTAGTCTCTATTCTTTATATTGTCTTGGTTATAGTGGTTATAGCCAATCTATACATTTCAACAGAAAGGAACCCGACAGCTGCTCTGGAGTGAGCTTCATAGGCCGGCCAAGTCGAGAAATTCCATGCACGGCATGAGACTGCGGGGAAAGCTGCTGCTCATCTCTGTGATACAGAGTTGTTTCTAGCGCAGAGGAGGAGTAAGTACTTTCGTAAGACCTGCTACTCATTTGCTGTCTTCTATATCCATCCAGACTACTGGAGACACCGCGATGAGCCTAATCGCCCTGTTTTCTCGTGTCGTCGTGCCGTGCTCTTATACCGTAAAAGACCACGGAACACAAGTCTAGGCTCTGTAATACTGGGTTATGATACGAGAAAAGCCATCACTGATCAGTTCTTCTTCTTTCTCCGCCCCGCTCTTGTCTTGCCGTGACGCTTCCATCTGGCTCTGCATGGCGGCCTATCAGTACATGACTTGCATGTTTCCATATGCACGCGATAGACTGGCGATTTCCACTAATCAGACTGTCTAGCTACCTAGTTTTTTTTTTTTTTCCATAGCCTGCTAATTGGCTAGCCAGAGATGGTCGAGTGACACTGTAGCCAACTGAAGTCATTAGTAGCAGAGCATATCTTGATAATTTCCGGCCTATTTCTGTTTGATTCTATCTTTCTTGCAGTTCTATCTCACATCCCTCCATCCTGTTGGCGGTATAACAAACAGCAAGCTATATTCAATAGACTGTATCTATGGACAGGGCGAGATTCTGACGCCTCTCCCCTCTCGCCAATGCTCCAAACACTACGACGAACCCATGGCTTGATCTAACTGGCAAATACGCAGGGTGAAATAAAGGAAAGAATGAAACACCCATTTACATGGGCGAATGCCTAGGACTGTTACCTGTCCTCTGCAGCGACGGCGCCCGTGGGATAAGTGGCCATTTCAAGCAAGCTCTTGCTTCGGGATTGTGTGTCTCGCCTCCCTATATTTGGCAGGGCCTTGCGAGAATGCATGAGAAACAACGATGTCAGAGAGACTAACAGGCATGTACTTAAGAAAGATTTAAGGAAAAAGGCAAAACTATCGGCGTGGCAACTGCATCTACTCACAGCACTGTGTTATCACAGCTGATATCATAGGTCTATGCTGTACTCAAGCACCGAGCGCAGTGGAAATATCTTGACTAGCTCCCTTGTTAGATTGTCGGCCGCATTTGCCTATCACTATGATGGCGAGTATCTAGATGCTGTTTTCCTTCGGAAGGAAATGTGCTACTGAAGAGGGCATTGAATCAATGGCCTGTATGAGACTTGTGTACCGTCACATTGCATTGCAACGCTGGTGGCGTGTCAGACGACGCATGTTACTGCTTGGTTGTTATATGTAATCACTGACTACACTATAAAGCCGGGCGAGTTCTGTATAAAGTTTGCCAAAGCTAAGGCTAGTAGTGATCTAACACTCACCATGTATGTATTGACAACTATGACATCAAACTATTTTAAGTGAATGTCACTTTCTATAGCTTTCTCAAGAAAATTGTCTTACTTTGCATGCGACATACGAAATGGCATTTGCCGTGCAGTATCTAGTGCTTACTGTTCTGAGAAACATGTCTTTTAGATGCATCTAAGACATGCATAAAGTATACTGTGATATGATATAAAAGAGCGCTGTACTTGTTACCTATGTCTACCTTGCATTAAGTTGTACCGCTAATCCAGCACATTGAATTATGTAGTACTTACGTAGGATCAAGTTTTCATAGTTGTAGCTTTTGTGTCTAAAGATGGTTCTATCAAAAGGCTCTTCAGTTTTATGAGAACGCAGGGGAGAAAGATGTTGGCTGTTTCTCTCCCAGTTGCCTTTTATGTCCCGTCATATTTCCAGAGTCAGCTAGCCAACCATTTGTATCTTTCTCTCCTGACTGTCTGCTTGTTTCTGACCGAGAAAAAAATAGAGAGTATTTGTCTAGTCTCGCAAGTATCAACTAATAAAGTCTGCTTTTGAGTTACTTATGCTTATCTGTGAACATGTCAGGCTAATTCGTTTTACTTGTTTTAGTGCCATATTATCTTTGCCAAAAGGAAATAAAATATACAAACTGTAATAGTTATAACTAGTCATGTGCTATGCTATGTATGTATATGTACTAGCTTGCTAGTTATCTGTAGCGGCTTTTAAAGAGGGTTAACTAACCCTGTAACTGTCTGTTCTGTCTGTTCTGAACATAGATGGTAACTACGCATAGTTGAATATATATCAGAAATATTGTTATTCTGGACTTCTAAAATCATGGCCTCATCTTTCCGATCTGCTAAACAATTATACTAATCCATCACTTCAGCTGAGTCCGAACCTTCCTCCGGCGTTCCCCAACCACCGCCGCCGGGAGTATTGATCTGAACCCGTTCTCCGGGAAGCACTATCGCTGTCGCCTTTCCGCCCCAGTTGATCTGCTCTAAGACACCCTCTTCATTGAACTTAAACAGTAGGTTCTGCCCTGCTTTGCCTGGCTCGCCGCCGTTCATGCCGTACGGCCGGGACACGCGCCGATCGCTGAGAATGCTAAACTTTAGAGGGATGCGTGCCTGAATCTCACGAACTACACCGTCACCACCACGCCACTGGCCACGGCCTCCGCTGTTTTTGCGAATCTTGTACTGTGTTACTAGCACTTGCGTGCGCCTCTCAATGACTTCCGGGTCGGTGTTGCGCGTGTTTGTGGAGTGAGCCTGTACCGCGCTTTCGCCATGCCAGCCTGGTCCTGCAGCTGCTCCGCCACCTAGTGCCTCACCGTAGTTCCAACCAGGCTTTACTTGGCCTGTCACAGAGTCCCGGCCGCCCATACCCCAGCCGAAGGAAGAGGCACAGCCTTGGAAAGCTGCACAGCGTGCAAATGCCCGCAGGATGGTATCGATGACGCGCTGGGAGGCAAGGGTAGAGCCGCAGATGGCCACCCGCGGTGTTGGGTTAAGAATAGTGCCATAAGGTATTGATATCTTGATGGGCACGAGACAGCCGTCGTTGAGTGGGATATCCATATCGATAAGACAGCGCACAGAGTATATGACTGCTGAGTACGTGATAGACACAGGACAGTTGTAATTGCCCCAGATCTGCTGGCTCGTGCCGGCCCAGTCAAAGTGTGCCGAGCCAGTCTCCGGATCTGCTGTGATCTTGAGTCTCAAGACCGAGCCATCGTCAAAACAGTCTTTGGACGCCAGACCATTGGGGTTCATCTTTGCTACGTTGCGGAAGAAGGATCGTGTACACTGCTCCGCATTTTCGCGAATTCCTAGCATGTACTTTTGCACCACTGGTAATGTGAACTCAACGCATAATTTCTCAAGTAGCACACTACCGCGATGATTTGAAGCTGCTTGAGCACGAAGATCACTAAGATTGTCTCCTAGACGGCGCGTCATAGAGCAGCCAGGAGCCTCACCAGCCCTTTGAAACTCAGCAATAACTTCTTTTTCGAGGAACTCGCCTTTGCTGATAATCTTCATAGTCTTGACAGCCATACCTTCTTCCCACAGTTCGCGTGACTCGGGCATCATGCTAGTAATTCCCTTTCCACCGATATCGGTATGGTGACCACGAGACGCCACATAGAAGACCACGGACCCGTCGATGAAGACAGGCGACACTACTGTTAAGTCGGGCAGATGTGTGCCTCCACTTAAAGGGTGATTGGTAAGAAGAACATCACCGGGCGCTAGCTTGCCATCCCAGTGCTTGTGCTGGTACTGGATAGCGAGTTGCATAGAGCCGAGATGGATGGGGATATGTGGCGCATTGGCAACTAGACGGCCATCCTTGGAAAATATGGCACATGAAAAGTCGAGGCGCTCGCGGATCGATGTGCTGATACTGGTGCGCTGCAAAGTGTTGCCCATTTGCTCAGCAATAGCCATGAAGCGATGGGCGAACACTGATAACTGGATGGGGTCAATCGCAGTAGCTGTGGCCAGAGCTACAGTATGTACTTGCTGAGCGGAATCATCACTTTCGATGATAACATGGTTTTGAGTGATGTAAGCAACGTATCCCGAGTCGATGAAGATAGTCTGGGTTTTATCGACTACTAATGCTGGCCCGATAATAGAGCTAGAAACAGCCTGGGCCTCAAGCTTATAAACGCCCACAGGCTTCCAAGCACCAGCTTCATACACATTCTGGGTTGCTTGGGCCACAGGCGAAACTATTGACTCAGCCTTAGCGGCTGCTAATGCTTCCATAGGCTTGGCTGGTGGTGCGGACGACACAGCACTACCAGTTCCGCGGACAAGGACACTTTCGATGACGATTCTGCGGTTCAGAGTGAAAGAGAACTCGCGGCGATGGGCAGCTGTGAATGAAGCGGCATAGTCTTCATCAGCAGGCCGAGCAATGGTCAGCTGTGTTTCTGTACCAAAGTAGCGCATGACAAGTGCCTCCGCGAATTCGAGAGAGTGAGAAGTGGCACCTTGGGTCAAAAGCTCGGCCTTAGCTTGAGATCGCAATGCCAATAGACGAGTGCGAAGATGTGGAAGAGCTTCCGCGTTTAGATGGCCGCTGTAGGGTTCGGACTTTTCAGTCTGCAAAAGGGCTTGCGATATTCCGTATGCAGACAGTAGTGATGACCATTTGTGGATGAGGATGCGCTTGATTCCAAGATTTTCCGCAATAGCACAAGCATGTTCTAGAACCGATATCAGCTTCTCTTGGCTCGACTAATTACATGTGATGGATATGAACTTACGTCCGCCAGCGCCACCAAAGCTAACTAGGTTGTGTTGTTCCGGGGCATGTCCACGCGCCTCTGTACATCGTTAGTATCACTCCAGGAATTAAAAGCTAGAAACGTATGCTGCTACTAACCTGTGCTGTTTCTGATAGGTCTGCTCATAGTTTCGTTGGCAACATTCAAGAAGCCAAGAGCAACTTCCTCTGGAGTCAGCTGCTGGCTAGTTTGAGAATTAAATTCGGCGGTGATCTCGGCGAATTTCAAGGCTACAACTTCAGTATCCAATGGCTCATTAGCATTCTTTCCAAAGATGGCTGGAAATGAAGACAATACTAGACGGCCGAGGAAAAGATTGGCATCAGTAACGGTTAGAGGGCCGCCTTTGCGGTAACAGGCCGGGCCAGGATGTGCACCGGCACTCTCGGGACCTATAACAAGCAGGCCATTGCGTATGAAGAGAATAGAACCACCACCAGCCGCGACACTATGCATCAGTTAGTATTGCTAGCAATTACAATCACTATTATGACCTTTTCTGGAGACTTACGTAGCAATATTGAGCATCGGAGCTAAGATCACTCGGCCAGCAATTGTGGTACTGGACAAATAATCATATTTGCCA
Source organism: Endoconidiophora polonica (assembly GCA_001856765.1). Lineage (NCBI taxonomy): Eukaryota > Fungi > Ascomycota > Sordariomycetes > Microascales > Ceratocystidaceae > Endoconidiophora > Endoconidiophora polonica. The sequence goes on along the minus strand of LXKZ01000042.1, from coordinate 22,110 downwards.
TCATACCGAGATACATCTGTGCTGGTGCCGCCCTAGAAACGACGGTCAGTATATTTCGAATTACTAGTCATCAGATTAGACCACAGATTTACCATGTCAAAACCGATAATGGCCGTACCTGTAAAGGCATCATAGCAAGACTGTGCAATACCGACCACGCCGCCAGCTGGGCCACTTAACAACGCTTCATTGCCCTTGCATGTGCTTGCCTGGCGCAGACCGCCATCAGAACACATGTACTCAATACGTTGTGGAAGCGTAGAGAAACGGCTCTCGAAGCTCTCGATGTAGCGCCGGATTACGGGATACAGGTAAGCCTCAGAGCAGGCGCTGCTCGAGCGGTGCAGAAGCTTGATCACAGGACTTGTGCGGGCCGATGTGGTGATGTACCGGAAGCCAATTTCACGGGCAATCTCGGCCACAGTATCTTCGTGGTCTGGAAACAGATGTGCGTGCATGAAGGCAATAGCCACCGATGTGTATCCCTCATCCCGCAGTGATTGTAGTGTAGCTCGTGCTGCCTCCCGATCGACAGGCTCCAAAATACGAATAATTTCGCCTGCAGGTGTCTGGACCAGTGTCGGATCAGCAGCAACCTTGGCGGCAAACTCGGCTGCGGATGGCGGCGTCGGATTCAGATCATAGTCCTCAACGGTCACGCGGCCCGAGACCTCGACAGCTATGGCATGAAGCGGCTTCGGCTTGCGCACCTTGAGCGTAAACAAATGTGGGCGGGTTTGGTCACCAATAGTGCAGACGTCACGGAAGCCCGTAGTGGTCACAAAGGCAAAGCGCTCGCCATTGTGTTCTAGGAGCGCATTAGTAGCCACAGTGGTTCCAACACGGCACGAGGCGATCCGAGAGCCGTCTAACTGGCCGTGGACAGACAATGACGAACCAGTAACCTGCTCTAGCACTTGGCGGATGGCCTCGCTAGGTGCATCTGGGTAGTTGGTGGGATCTTCTGAGAGCAGCTTGAAGACAATCGGATCGCGGCCGTCAACTTCAGCTAGAACATCGCAAAAAGTGCCGCCGCGGTCGATAGAAACGCGGATATCAGCCATGGCAAGAACTGCCGGCAAGTATTGAAATTCAGAGGAAATTGTTGTTGGTAAGCAGGTGTGTGTGTGTGTATATTT
>LXKZ01000042.1:0-20916 GCA_001856765.1 Endoconidiophora polonica | reverse complement strand
AAACAAAACAAAACGGGGCGCGATACAACAGCAAAAGTCCAAATCAGCCACATCTATAGCCACATGTTGGTAAGCAGAAAATGAGGGAAGCTGGAAAAACAGAAAAGAATATCTTCCCTTTAGGTCTGTCTTATGCTCTGTTTTCAAATGGCTTAGATCGTGTTCGTTCTTGATATCGTCAAGGTTCAGAACGGGTGATTGTCGTCTTTCTTCTCTCTATGGATGTTCCACCTTAAATATAACAGCTATGGTACTCATTACTAGTAATATATTGAGTATTACCACCGCTACGGCTGTTCAAGTTGAAGTCGACCAGATTCCCATCGATATCAGTACTATGCCTGTATGTTAGGCTGAATCTACCAAGAAGACAAAAGCGACAGCAAGCCGAGCGCGATGATACCATTTGAAGGGAGTCGCTCGAATCGGGGATAGTCCGATTCGCGCTTTGCCGCCTTTTTAATCTAGACCACTGGAAACTCCTTCGGCTCTATATTATTTCTCAAGCGACTACCTAAAGCAAGCAAATTTACGTTATGGGGTTATAATGTGCAACCCTAATTTGTGTAAGTAGGGTCGAACTGACCCGTCACATATCTTATGATGCCATATTCCACCATTCTGTTATCTATTCTCTTTCTAAGATATCGCGTGTCTTTATAGCTTGCCCAGATACTCGAATCTAATCTTCTTCAGTGTCTTCATCTGGGCCCACTTAGCCCCTACGGCGCTAGATACGACCTTGGTCATGAGAAACCGTTCTCGAAGCCAGGCCTTCTCCTCGTCCCAGAACGGTGATATTTTGCTGGTGCTATTCTCTTCCAGGCTAAATTTACGAGTTGCTGATATGCTTATATTGTATGAACGTTCAATCTACTGGGCATCTTAGAGGAACTTGGGATTAATGTAAATACTTCAAGTGTTACTCTTCTTAGAAATTGTTACGTCTCAGTAGCACTAGGAAGCTGCAGTCGGCCACCAAGCACTCCGAAATTTGCACTCTGAGCCTCGGGACAGGGAATGGCACAATCTGCTGCGGTATGCCGAGGAAGAAGGGCACAGGGTCTGCGGTATAGACAAGGTATTCCCAGAGCCTGTTGACAGCAAGGCTATTTCCAAGCGTCGTGGGAGATGGGGCATCGCTGCTGCTGTCTGTAGTGCAGGTTAGAAAAGGAACCGAATGGATGTAGCCAGTGCAGAAGACGACAGCATCGATGTGCCAACCAGCAGAGCTATTGGCAACTGGAGCACTACTACGTGTAGCAGCATCAAACAATACGATCTCAGAATGGATTTGATTAGTGGGTTGGTAAGATGGTTCGGTAAGCTGTATCTGTGAAGATACAAGAACTGGTGCGGCGCAATGCGTAGAGATTTACGCATAGAGGTTGATGCCGAAGCAGAGTTGCCGACTAGATGACTTTCTATAACAATTGTTAGTCGAGTTCTTGGACCTGGCACAGAACAATAGATAAGACGATTTTGGCATATGCTCCGGGGCGGCGGTAAAACTTGGAGCGTGTTACAGTTTTCGGAGACCAACGCTTAGCAAACTCTCTTCGGCCTAGAATGTTGAAATGAAGGGGTCGTTATAATGACCACTCGCCCTCATAACGGTATCAATAGCTTCCGTTTTAGTCTCGCTCGGATTTAAGGTCTTTGAAGATCAAAAACCACGAGGTCTTGATGCTAGTATTTAGAACCCGGCGAGCCAACTTGAAAACCTGTGTACCAATACGCAGAATATATGCCAGTGGCCGGGCACACTCGTGTAGGTAGTTTCGCACGCCGGGATGCACCGGAAACAGATCCTCTTCGGGGCCGAAGCCTATGTCTGTGTACCCCATCAGGTCCTTGTTAAAGATTCATTTCCAGCAGACTATAGATGGGCCAGATGATGGTCATTAGTCACAATGGGTAGAAGGCTCCTGTGATCCCAAGCCAGAGTCTGTGATAGAGCTACTGGGCACTAGGGTGTCTGGCACACTAGTAAGCGCAGTCCGCGATATACTGAAGGTTGCGTCTCGTCCGGAGGTGTATAGTTTCAAAGGCTGGTAGACTCGGCCCGTTCAGCCTAGAGATATATACATCACGATATCAGCGTCTACACAGCGGCGTATGAAAGCGGCCGGAGAAACTAACCTGGCAGCAGCAAGACCGCACGGGCCGGCGCCGATATGATCGGCCCTACGAGAAGTAGTGGAAGACATGACGAAGATGCGTATGCTACTAAAAGTGTATCGAGGAGTCACTACAGGCAAAGCTGTGCAGAGTAGTTCCATATTGTAGATGTCAAGAAGATAGATGATTGGCTACAACTAACTCATATAAGTATACTATAGTTATGGAACAACACAATGCAAGCAACAAGTGCCCTTGGTTGGCAGATAGGCTTAGTCTATCCTTCGTATTCTGCCTGGTCACGAGCGAGATACAAGAACAGAGTCCGATTTTCAAAGATACGGTTATTTCTATATCTTATCAAGGATTGCGTTCTCACTGTTGGATATCTTGCAAGAACTTGTTATCTCGGGCGTTAACCAGCATGAATGAAAACGAGCATTGCCAGACGAAGAAGTCAACGCTAAAGCCAAATGGAAGACAGCAAACAAGACCAAGGAGAATTACCTGATTGGGCCTAGTCTTCGAATTGTACTGTAGAGAAAGTCGCATATCCCCGACTAAATAGGAGAGAAGATGAAGAGGAATGCTTAGTCGACTTAGCTGACTATCAGTCTAGTTCAGATCTCCAGGCCAGGGCGCAATCCGCGCTGAAGATATAGGACAGCCTAAGCGTGTTTTCAGGCTTTGATAGTGATAATAAAGGCGATGGATGGGATGTAAGAAAAGCTACACAGGCTATATCTTCTTGTCTTCTTGTAGTGGCTTCTCAAATGGAGTCTGTCGATCTGATGATATCGCCATGCTCTTTATCCGATTTACCCTTTCGTGCTGATTTAAACTAGCTAATTCAACCGAGTCTTGGACAACCAGAGTCTATTTCTATCTCTATCATTGCCTTGAATAGCCAGCCCTGCTCAGATCCAGCGGGAAAGCACCGACTTACACCATTCATAGGGAGCAAAGCAGGCGAATATTTAGCCTATCACAATTCAGCCAAGCATCCACCGCTTTCGCATTCGGCCGCCGTCTGCTTCCGCTTCTGCTTAAGTTCCAGCTTCTGTAGTTCTAGTCGCCGACTCGGCTAGCCCGATGTCCGCCCCACTGTACCAGAATATTGGCCATATAAGACGTTTATCGACGTCGTCGGCCGCTTCATCGCAGCCATCACGGCGTCAGCGCCCGTCCCAACTGGAGGCTTATACGCATTCCCACCCACAGAGTTTTTTTACTGCTCCTATCGACCAGCTACCGCTTCCTTTGTTTCAGCAAGCACAGTCGCCGTCTATCAAGGCATCATCCAGAGATGGACTTAGTCTTTCTGCTGGCCAATCACCTGCGCCTACACCGTCTCGTAGGCTAGATCATGAGGCCGGTATCAGGCTGCCATCTATGGCTGAGTCCTGCAAGTCAAAAAGTCACGCGTTTCTGCCTACGAACGATGTTCTTTTAATAAATATCAGCCCTAATAATATCAGCAGCGCATCTCATTGACCNNCCCCCCGCCCGCATTCCAGCGTGCGATCGATGCCGCTCGTTAAAGAAGAAGTGTAGCCGGACCTTTCCTGCCTGCTCGCTATGCGTGTCTAGTGGCCATTCTTGTTCATTGGAGCGTGGCAGTGAGGCTCAGGTTGCCCAACTCCGTGCGCGCATTACTTGGCTTAGTCACTATGTTAATGAGCGCATGCTGTTGCCCGCTGGCCATGCTACCATCCAGGATTTCGAGACCGGAGCTGACTTACTGCCGGGAACTGCTCCTGCTCTTCACGAGGGGAATGCTCGAGAGTCAAGAACCTCGTCGTTATCTGACCAGTCCGGCCGCGAGCGGAACCTACTGCATAGTTTCGCCGGCTGCAGCCGAAGATGAAGATACGGCACAGATAAGTCCCGCGGTCGGCGGAGCTTCCGGAAGCAGTTTTAACGGTGGCTCTATCGGCGGCTATAGTAATGCCAGTAGTGTCTCGCCAGTCATCGATCGCAGTTCCTTAGCCTTGCCAGAGCCGGAAGTTGACCGACGTCTTTTGTAGACGCTTTCTTCCGCCATGTCAACCGGGCATATCCGTTCGTATCGCGGTCGGCTATACTGCATCAACTTGAGCTGTTAGCAGAGAATCAGCAACAGACATATATGCAGAGCAACTCTAATCAGTCACAGCAATTAGCGCCGTCTTCAGCTAGGCACCAGATTCGGCAACAACCCTACAGCGCCGCCACTAATATCGTCTGCACCGGCCCGGCGACGCTGACTCGACGCTTCTTTGTCAAGTCATAGCCATTGGCTGCATGACGCTGCAACGGGCCGGCCAAATCCTGCCCAGCACTCTACGCTTTGAAATCGACTATGCACAGATCACGCAGGAGTGCCTAGTTGCCCAAGACATCAAGAGCCTACAAATTTGTCTGCTGCTATCGCTACTGGCTATCTTTGATCCGACGGGCGTCCCGCCGCGGAGCATAGTCGGGATTGTAGCGCGCCAAGCGCTTATTCTCGGGCTCAGCCGGCGTACCGAATCCGGCACGGGCTCTTCTGCGTCTTCAACCTCCCCAGTTCGTCAGGGCCTTCGTCATCTACGCCGGGCCATGCTTCAACCAGTCCTACCTCGGTCAGTACCGGCATGAGTCCCGAGCTGCGTCATCGTTTATTATGGAGCATCTACAACATCGATCGCATGGCAGCTATCTCGTTAGGCCTACCACCGGCCCTGGTCGGTCTGCATATCGATGTGCCATTGCCTAGTCTCACAGTAGACGAGATGGAGTCATCTGAGCGGTCTCAGTGGGTGTCTATGCTACAGACTAGTCACCACGTGATCGAACTACGCCGGCTGGAAGACCGCGTCCTGAGTCTCCGACAACCCGGTGGCTGGCTTCCTGGCACTTTGTCGTCTTCGCCGCTATCGTTATCACTATCAGTAGCCGAACGCCGGCTCCTTCTACACGAACTTCGCGCCGATATCGAGAACTGGTATAGTTCTGGCTGTCTCTTAGCGCCACTACAGCCAGATAACGTGCCCATCCACTATAGCATCACATGGCTCAGCGCGCATTACTATAATCTATTACTACATGTGTTCTATCCGTGCGCTCGGAGTCTGTTTGCTCGGCTAATCCCACGCCATGGACTTCTCAGCTTTGCCCAGAAACAATTACAGGCAACTGCTGCGCTTCGCGCCCAGCGCCAGCTTCCGCTCAACCGCATCACGCTGTGCCACATATTCCCGGCTAGTCTGGTTCTGCTACACTCGGTGCTGGCCGCTCTAGTATCGACACCAGATCACCATCTCCATCATGTAGCTCTGCCATTAACGGCCTTCCCCTACCCCGCGACAAGATCACTACGCTGATTACCATCTGCGAGGCCTTCCCTCCAAGCTTTACCGCAACTGCTCAAGCCGCCGGGCTGCTCCAGCGCTTCCAAGCTGAGCTGACATACTTTAACCAGGCGCCGTCAGCTGTCGTCGTCGGCACCGGACCAGTGAAGGATCTCCAGGCAGCTCTGCGCCCTTTAGTCGCGGCAGTTTTGGCGTTGATGCGCGACGAGCTTGGAACGGCGTCATCTTATGTTTCGTACAAGATCCCGCTTCCCGAAGACGAGCTAGAAGATATGTTAACTATGGACACGGCTATGGTAGTCGATCCGACGACGGCGTAACGGGACACTACAACTGGGGGGGCTTTCATTTAGATTTCTTGTGAGTGGTGAGTGCCGGTAGATATGACACGTATAATACGACATGATTCTCTATATTTCCTCCGGCATATCTGCTGCCTATCCTATTGTGATACCCAAAAACTCTCGGATTTTGCCAAGCACCAGTTCCGGATACTCTAGATGCACGCCATGATTTGCACCAACGACTGTAAATAGTTCTGCCGCGGGTATTCTACGCGCAATCAGTTGCGAATTCTCTATAAAGAGGGAGTTAGCATAAACATGCCTTCTAGAATGGGTTGTTCTACAAGTAGTGAAACAACGAATAACATACCAATAGGACAGATCCAATCCTGGTCTCCGACTACGACCAGCGTCTTCGCCGTGATGCGTCCCAGATCGGCTGAATAGTCAAAAAACTTCTCCGGTGCCGCATACAGTGCGTTATGGCTCTCGGCCACGTGGACCGTGTTTAAGATGCTGCGTAAGCCAGAATCGGCGTCAAACCGCTGAGGTCCGCTGTGATACAGTGGCAGCATGGCAAGATGCACCAGAGCAAACTCCTCATCGCTAGCATAGGTGCCAAAGACCTTGTCGCGTAGCATGGCCATTGAGAACGAAGGTACGCTGTCAATACGTTTGGCCAGCACGTCGATAGCGCCTAGTTCGTCTTATTCGAGCAGTCAGCACTATATACTCCGGACTTTGTTACTCAGTCTTTTATACCACAGACTCAACTCTGGACCTACGATGGTGAGACGCTGCCGTTCCGCGCAGCACCAAATGCTCGACGTGCGCTGCATACTTGATCGTATAATGAAGCGCCAAGAAGCCGCCGAAACTGCCGCCACAGATAATGACACGGCCCTGTGCATCTTTGCCAGCCACAGCGAGAAAATGCGCGCGGATGCCGTCAATGTCGTCCGCGATTTGGTCAAACGAATACGGCGGCGTGCGCGAGCTCTGACCATGGCCGCGATAGTCAAACGATACCACACAAAGCGCTGGTGCCAGACGGCTGTACACGCTATAATCACTGCGGTGGTCGCCTGTTGAGCTAGGCTGTTTAGCTGGTCATGCGCTCTAAAGATATAAAAAGGGTTTGTTGGCGGCTGTCATGTGTCAAATGCTCACCCATTCCACGACCGCCATGCAACGTGATCATCAGCGGCGCATCTTCTGGTCCAGCGACTTCATAAGCCAGATGGGCGCCGTTTATCTCCACAAACTGGACGCTAGACGAAGCCATTTCTCTTTCTATTGGTGTATGTCGCTGTAAAGTTGGCGGTGCTCTGACCTTGTCGCCATTGGCACTCTCGCAGACTATAATAGATTATAGTCCATAGCAGGCCCCAAGATCAGAATCGAGATCGATCCTACATTAGTAGCTTGTTTTTTTACCCCTCTTCCTGTCCCTCCTCTTTTTCTTTTTCTCTCAGCCAAATTCCGAACGTGTCCATAACTAGCCCGAGCGGAAATACCCCGAGCCAAACAGTTTCCAACAGGCGCGATCTCGTGATACCACGGCCAGAAGATATCATCGATAGTTCCAGCTGCCATTGACTGCCTCACATCACCGATCGGGCGCCTAAAATCGAGTAAGTAGCTCGAATCTGGTGTGTTGTTACACAGAGAGCATTCCAGAATATACTCCTCGTCATTTTCAATGTTTATCATGTCGATGACAACTACTGATAGAGCCCATCAAAAGACACAAAGGAAATGATCATTAGATAACCCTATCAGTTATGTAATATAAGTCTTTCATATAACCTCTAACCCTAGCCAACCTTGATTATGTAGAGACCGATTTTCTGCAATATTACCCACACTTGCTCATATATATGATATGAATCTCACGATATCAAGTGCGGCGGTAACTTCCACTGTAGCCTCTTGTTACATAGTTTTCGCGAACCGCAAGTTGCACTTGCAGAGCAACAATGCCTTTCATAAAATGGTCGGTCCTTTCGACTTTGCTTTAGTCGGCAAAGCCCGATATATAGAACACACTAATCCTTGTTTACCTTCCCTATCACCACTTGTTTTCCTTTCTTTTCTACTTAACCCTTTTGCTTTGCTAAAAGTTAATATGCTTAGCCATATAGAATTCATATAACATAAATTCTAGACCTGCCCCTTGCCTGACAAATGTAATCAATTACTGCCAACCAGCCTGCTAATGATGCCATCGCGACTATCGCTTCAGATTGCGTCTCGCCCGCCCTAGGAAATCTGGACGGAAAGAAGACAAGCAAGCACTGCATCGACGATGGCCGACTTGTGATATTTCGATACTAGAAATCATGATAGCGGCTAACCAAAAGGGGATTCTTGCTGTAGAGTAGACAAAGGAATAGAAAGATAGGCCCCCCTTACTATCCATCCTGGTATTCAAGAAAAGACAGGATTATTCGCGATTAGCACAAGTAGCGCCGTATTCTGAAGCCACCAGTCGCTCCTCCTCTAACTTTGGCGATTCTGACTACAATACAACATCTGTGTGCTTATTGCTTTCACAGAGACCCGTTGTCATATATATTTAACGTCTCTGGCAGCTTCTCTTTTGCTTGTTTTGCAATCTGTAGCTCTCAGATTTGACTAGACAAACACTTCCGTTCATGTCTGATACCAGCATCCGTTCCGGTTCCGGTCGTAACAACAAGGACAAGGCAGGCCGCTTCACGCCTTCAGTAGCCGCCACTCCTACTGCCACCACTAGCATTAGCCATGGCAACGGCGATGGCGAGACGAGTTTTCGCAGCTGGCTCCGTTGGCACGAGCCGGGCACATCGAAAGAAGAGAAATGGCTGCTCTTCAAAATCGACTGGTTCATTCTCAGCTACTCGTGCATCTGCTACTTCATCAAGCAGCTAGACCAGACTAACGTCTCGAGCGCCTACGTGTCGGGCATGAAGGAAGAGCCCGGCTTTAGCGCCGGCAATGAGCTGTCATAGATAAACACATATTTTGCCTCAGGAACTATCATCGGCACCGTCCGCCGTCTTCGCCAACCCCATCATCACCATCGTGCCTCCGCGTATCTGGCTGTCCTCGTGACTTTGACTAAGGTCCTTCTTTGTGCTCTTCCTGTACAAGTTTGAACGGCCGAGCAGATCTACGCGTTGCGCTTCTGCATCGGCTTCTTCGAGATCGTCGCCTATCCCGGCGTCATGTCTACCCTCGGCTGCTGGTATCGCTGCTCCAAGCTTGCCCGTCGCTCCGGCCTCTTCGTTATGAGTGGCGTGCCGGGTCAGATGTTCTCTGGCTATCTGCAGAGCACCCTGTATTCCAGAATGGATGGCCGCGGCGGCCTAAGTGCTTGGCGCTGGCTCTTCATCTTCGATTTCCTGCTAGGCGTGCATGTATGCATCTATGGCGTGCTGTGTCATCCCGACACGCCTGAAACTACCAATGCCTGGTATCTAAACAACTGGGGACGCAAGCGTGCAGCTGAGCGCATCCGCGAGGATAACCGTCAGCCGTCCGGAAAGCTCAACTTTAGCATCGTCAAGCGCATTATTCACGTCCTGGCAGGTATACGCCTTCATACTAGCCTATGCCTTCTGGACCCTGACCGTCGGCTCGTATGTGAAGCAGTACTTTTCCCTCTATCTCAAGGCTACCAAGATGTACTCCGTGCCGCAGATTAACAACATTCCGACCGCTATCGGCGCTGTCAACTGGTTCTTCATGGTTACCCCTGGAATCGTCTCTGACCGTCTTCAAGCCTACTGGCCGGCCTGTCTGTTCGTCGGTACTCTGCTAACATCTTGCTACTCCGTTCTCTCCGTATGGGAAGTGTCGCATCGCTTCCGCATGGCCGCCTTCATTCTGTGCGGCTGCTATGGCTGCTATACTCCGCTGATCGCCGGTCGGATTGACTAGGCCAGTGGCAACGCTCATAAATCTTGCGTTACGTTTCTTTTCTTTTCTTTTCTTTTTTTTTTGTGCCTCCGGAAAGAGTTCGCGCGGTTACATGATACGATACCAATGATACACCTTGTTTAGTATTACCACTTTCTTTTTTATCTAGGATATTATAAATTATAATTACAAGTCTTCCAAAATAACAGCATAAACGTGCCTTCATCCTCGGCTTTGTAATCGCTATCGGTGGTGCTGTTGTTATCCCTTTCCAACAATACCAGTTCCCCAGCTCACAAGCTCCGCACTTTGTACAGACCCACGACTGGCCTAGTGCCCTAGCCTTTGTCGTGGCTCTGACGCTTTGGACCGGCGTTGGTCTTCCTTTAAAGGTACATTGATAACAAGAGGGCCGTATCGGGTAATGATGCGGAAGCCACAGCGGCACCTTAACTGCAAGAGGCTGAAATCTAAAACAAGTGTTCGTCAGTAATAGTAACTTTGCGTCTTTGTTATGGCATCGTATTGCGTTAAATAAGATGAATAATTGCATAATTATATATAACTAAAAAATGTAATGATACTCTCTGTCAGTTCAATGATAAGAATGCTATATTGTGCGATAAATAATAAAACCCAAATATATACTCATATGTGATACTTGTTAACCACTTCTGATACAAACAACTCACAGTTTGCGCTCTTCATTTCTTCAACTGATCGACAAACGCCTGTGCTTCCGCTGGGTCCTCAAACACAATCCATTTCTCTTTTGGAATTAAGCGAAAGGCATTTAAATATCGCTCGATGGCATTCTTCTCGTCGATTCCAATCGCCGCCTTCTCGCGGACGCAACGGATCATGATACCGCCGATCCAACCGGGAAACTCACGCGCCATGTCACCGTACACTTCTGGGTCTGACTGAGTTGAATCGCCAATGCACAACAATTGGCGGTTGGGTAACCAGCTGTGGAAAGTACGCATGTAGCCGACCTTGTACGTGTGAGTACGCTGCGTCACGGCACTCAACATGCCCGCAATAGAATGCCAGTTGAAGTCACGCAGGTACAGCGGTCCATCCGGGTAGTATCTTGCCCGGAACTCGCGAAGGAATGGGTACAGCAAGTGCGGCGACGCAGTAAGATAGCACCATACTGAATCTGACGGCAACGAAGCCTTGATGTGAGCATAGAGTTCCGGCATACCAGGGATGGGATCGCCTTTCCCAGCCAGTGTTTGGCGGAAAATCATGCGCGGGTCACTTGTTCCGGTGATTTTGATAGTGTCGTCGATGTCTATTGTATAGTAGTATATGGTTAGTTGGAAATATCGCCATATGAGATCTTTTGATATTTTTTTCTTACCTGAGACTACCAACCAGCCGGTGGAATCAGCAACGTAGATATTTGCTTCAAGCATACCCTCGACGCTTGGTGGAACGTAGGCCTTAGCCTTGTGAACCTTGTTGCTGTCTATGGCTCCAAGTTTGAGCAGCGTTGATGCAGTTCCATTGATATTGGTTGGGCCGGCCCGTTTCTGATTCTGATAAGTAATGTCTTCATTGATCGCAATATTAACCGTTCGGCCACGCTTCACATCCGAAAAGAAGGGTTTTGTGCGCATGATGATGCGCTGTCTCTCCTCCTCTGTATCTACCAGCAATAGTAACCCAGCCAGGTACGCAGTGACTTGCTGCGTCTTCATGCGTTCTGGATCGTTATCTAAAGCGGCGATGTGCATATTGACAACAAATTCGCCCGATGTGTTTGGCGCTGGATAGGCCAAAGAGTCGAACAGCCAAATGCCATCTTGGCCACTGACACTTGAGCCCAAAGGGTTCCAGTCGCCCATGAAAGAAAGGAAGGAACTAGGTGAACGCAAGAGGCCATTGCCGATGTTCCAAATCTGCGAACGGCGCTGCCTCGGGATGGCGAGAAGCTCGGCTTCGACCTGATCGAACTTTTGTTGTTTTCGGGTAAGGTTTTGCAAAGCATTAGCCTGTTCGGCGGCGTTGGTCGAGAAGGGAGAAGATGAAAACACCATGATAGGCTGTAAATTGTATCTCGTAATGGGATCGATCAGGAGGCCAATGAAGATACTACAAAAGTGCTAGAAGGGAAAGCGGCCTAGTAAGACTAATAGGAAAACGATAGTATATAAATAAAGATGCAATAATCAAGGTTGGATGGTTCGTAAAGTATCGTGAGCTTCGCCTTTGGGGGCCACAACTACAAAGAATTAGAAAAAAGGAGGAAAGGAAAGAATAGATGTTTTCAGGCCTTTGCTCCTGCCTATGATTATAATATCAGATACAGCAACTACTCTGTGCTCAAAGAGGCCTCATTGGTTCCGGGCAAACAGTGTTCTTATTCAATATAATGTATCCAAGCCCATTTTCTCATCGTTAACTAGAGATTGATTCTCGCTTCTCCTCCTCCTCCGTTGTAATTCTGCAAACTCCAAAGTCTGTTCAATGACTAACTCCAATACAGCGTGTACAGGTATTAGTATCTACTATTTTCTTGGCTGGACAAGCTCATGCGATGCAGGTCAACAACCCAGAGTTTGGTTCTTAGGGTGGCCTGGCTCTTGATCTTCAACCACTAACTAGACGGCTTTGCTAGCGCCGCATGATGATCGGCTTTGTCTGGAAGGACTCCTCAAACGACAACTGTTTGGATTCTTTCTTCTGGTTTTAGGTCTCGAGGACTGCTCTATCGTATTTTAGAAGTCCCGGAAGTTCTCATCAAAGGGTCTAACAATGCAACGTCACTCACTCACTGTACAAGTACATATGTTATCGTAGCGAACCAAGGTACCAACCCAAGCACAACCAACTGCAGCAACAACTCCGGCGAAACAACTACAAAAAGGAACGCAAATCAGCCCGTTTGATGTTCCGAGCAGCCTTTAAAACGCTTTATTGTTCCTGTCTCGGTTGGTTCAAACGCAGGTTCGACGTTGTGTTTATTTGTCCAGCTCGAAAGTCAGAGTCTTACGTTCCCAGCCTAGCAAAACAAATTGGCTTACTTAATAGGATTCATAAAAGAAATCGGCTTTCAGAACAATAGATTTTAACCCTAAAACGGGGTTTTATTCTAGTTCTTCTCCACCAAATTCCTAGCACTGCACGTCATAAGGTCTGCAACAACATCGTGACCAAGTTTTTTCTTTCTTTTCTGATCCTAGTTAATATTTACGTTTCCTTTTCTTAGTGCGTTATTTTCAGAAAAATAAAAAGAAGAAAATCATGGTATGACCTATATAGCAGTCAGGTGTTCTTGTTTCTTTAGAATCCTCCAAAGAGCCGGACGTTAAGCCTTGAGACAGGTCTTGGCAATCCTTCTTTCCTCTTTTTTCTCTTTTCTTTAAGCCTTTCTATTTTCTTGTTGTCATTCGTCTTATTTGATTCACCAAGAGAATGTCCACTCTAAACCTACAGTAACATCGTAGTTCCCGCCTAGCACTCCCATCAACTCAAGACGACAAGCCGGTATATGAAAGCAGTCCATATGATACTCGCATATACGAGCTTCTCATGACACTTTAGCCTTCTCGAGACTTCATCCAAAATTAATTCAGTAGTCAGACCTTTCCTTATTTCTTTCCCATTATTCACTTCATGAACGGTTGCCCCTTGCTAAACACTGTGAAACGGCAGTCAGTCATGGCAACAGACACAGCCGCAGGCTTGACTTACACGACTCATCTAGAAAAGCTTGGCTGCTACGGCAGCACAAAATAGTGCTGTATTTTCTGTCAAATATGATTTGCAGTAAGAAATGAAGAAAGAATTTGAAAGTGGGATAATCATTTTTAATGTGTGCTGTCTGTATTGGCCTGTTTATATAGGCGAGGGACACTGTAAGCGATCTAGAATGTGGTAGATAGATAAAGCATATGAGACTCGAGATAAGAGAACAAAAGAGAAATAGCTATGAAGAGTCGAAACACAGCAGCCCAGAACATGTCATCTAGATAAGCAGATAATGCGAGTTGGAGACAGTTTCGTTTGACGAAACGAACAAATGAAAAGAGAAGTAGCGCAAGCAAATAATACCGCCCATTTATAACACCACGCAAGAAACAAACAAAGTAATAAAAAAGACATGAAAAAAAAACTCCAGAGTAAAATGTTTACACGGACGGAGATGCCTCCAACGCAACAGGAACGCTCACGAAGACTGGTTGGCCGCGTTCTTCGACTTGCCTGTCTTCTTCTTGATGTCCTTGGCCTCGGTGAACTTCTTGTCAGTGATATCCTCTTCCGAAGATTCCTCAACATTGTCATCAAAGGTCTCAGGTTTGGACAGGAACAACTGGTCATACGCGATCTGGCCAGCGCGGTTGGCAATCACCTCAACGGCGCGTTGGTTCACAGTAAACAAACTAAAAAACAGGAAGTCCTGAGGGTTAGAGCACGTCTTGATCTTGCCAGCCGACATCTCGCTAGTAACGCAAGGCTTCCAAACCTCGTCAAAAACAGCGAGATCGAAGTCAGGGCGCTGGCCGCGGCCAAGGTGGTCAGAGATATTGCGCTCGCGGAACTGCTGTTCGATGATAGCTTCGTGGATGAACACCTGGCCGTCGAACTGTGCAGCAGCACGGCGCGGGAATGGCGCAACAATAGGCTGGCCATCAGCGGTAGTGTGGGTAACGTGGCGCCAGCGCTTCTGAATCTGTTTAGATTTGTCGACGTTGCGAACAGACGCCTTTGCAAGTGCATCCAGCTTCTCAGCAGAGCGCTGTGTTAGTTCATTGTGGATACGTTCAAACTCAATAGTATCAGCAGCCTCAGTAGTAGAGGAACGCATGTGGTTCTTGCCGCCCTTTGCTTTGGTCGCGCTCTGCTCAAAGGCACTTTCAGGCTCGTCATTAGCAATCGAGTCGATAACAATATCGTACTCCTCGTCGGTGGTGGGGTTGACGGTCTTGTGCCACGAGCTCATGTGCTTGTTGACCTGCTCGTTCCAGCGGTCGGTCAAAAACAGAGCGTTGCGCTCCTGCTCGGCCTTGGAGTGAGGGGAAGGCGGAGCTGGGCGGGCGTCGTGCCAACCAGGAGCAACAGAGATATCAAATAGCTTAGGAATTAGGACACGGAAGGACTCCATCTCATCATTCTTCCATTCAGCCTCGGCGTTGCGGGTTTTCTCAACAATATCCTGGGCCGAGTAGTGCCAAAAGTCGGAGAAGGCGATGGAACGTTCGTTGAGAGACTCTTGGTAGAGAAATTCAATTTGCGAAAAGATACGAATGACCAACGAGTCGATGTAGTGAGTAGCCAGGCTACGGGGCAACGCCGCCAGGTACCAGACGTCCCAGGTGCCAAAGTTGAATACCCATATGGTCTCCTTGGGCTGTACAGAGGGCTGAGGAGACGAGATGAACGAGAGCATCTGGTCGATCAGATCCGGATGGCTTGGAACTGGGTATTGATCTGCAACAAAGGTGTAGTCGTAGCCAGGAATTTCTGAGTCGTACTTGGGGCCAGTGGCAGTTTCAATGGCGTATTTCCACATAGAGTTGGAGGTCAGAGCAGCGTCGACACCCTCCATGGCAGTGTTATTAACGGTAGGTACATACGAGATGTATTCGTTGCACTTGATCTAGAGTGTCGAAAGGCGTCAGTATAGTGGTCGTTTGGTGTGTATCACTGGGGTATGCAAGTGCGGTAACTAACCTCTTCGCATAGCTTCTCAGTCCAGGTCTTGTCAGAGCGGCCAGCAATCATGTCAACGCCAAAAGCAATATCTGGCGTGCCGAAGACGACCATGCGAAGGCCGCCAGCAGTACCGTTTCCCGAATAACCAATAGACTGCCATTTGTTGTACAGTGGGCGAGTAAAGGATGATAATGACTCGCGTGAGTTTGTAAAGCCGGTCAGGTAAGCAGTGACGATCATGATGGTGACAGCAAAAGTTGCTAGAAGCTTGGGACCACCACGGGTAAAGCGGTAGGAGAGGATCATGGTAGCAGCTATGGTTTTCTGAAAAACCGACCTGACTGTCGCTGGTGAATTTTGGTCAAGCATTGTAGGAGAGTAGTAATAAGATTTGTATAAGGGGAGGAAAGCTCAAGTGAGCAACACAGAGGCAAGATAGGGCAGCACAGTATCGTGTGATATATAAGAGCCTAGTACGGTTAAGGTGTGTGTGGGTGAGATGCTGCAAAAATCAGGACGTTGCGCACACGGGTGGACTTTGATCTGAGCTGGGGTCCTGAATTGATGTACTAGAAGACAGCTCTTATGGAGCAGAAGCCGGGGCACAATGCGGACAAGTCAATTCCAGAGCTAAAGCAAGTAGTCTGTCGATGCCGGAGCCAAGAATGCGTATAGGCTGTCAAAGGGCAAAGCAGGCCCTATCAGAGCTTCTGTAGTCAATGGCAGCTGGAATTCGAACTGCAAGTATAAGAGATGGGCACAAAGACAAAGTCAGACAATAATTTCTATCTATTGAGAAGAGAAGGAAGGAGGACAGGAAAGATGGACTGAGAAGATGGGTGGGCGAATAGGTTCGATCAATAGTCGAGCTGGGGGCGACGCAGTTGGTGTTGAGCCTGCAGAGCAAACTTGATGGAGAGAGAACAAAAACAATCGATTGAACGTAAGATAAAATTCAAGTGTAGATTGAGAACAAAGAAACAGAAAATAAGATGCTAAGGAACGGCACATGTGGCTCAATATATCCGGCCATAATCCAGTTTACTGGCTTCGCTATAGGGACTCTGATGACTACTTCAGCCCTTCTTCTCTTTCCTGATACTTTCTGCTTTGCGTTCTTTCTTTTTCATGACGATGGGATCGCTGCTGCTGGCCAGGATTTGCTTTGGAATTGCGTACCCCTCCAAAAAAAAATCCCACCCTCTTAAGCTGTCGAACTAGTAAGTAGTATGAAGTATGCGCTGCCCAAACAACGCTACCGCTCCTACTAGGGGCCTTATGCTGTCACTACTGTGCTCGGCGCCGTGTAGCTGAGTGCTACTTATACCCCCTCCCCCAGGCCAGTTCTGTGAACAGATTTTTGGTCACGAAATGTTTTTTTTGTTGCTCTTTTAGGCTGTTTTTCTGGCATCGCAATCTTTGTTATGTATTAATGATTTGAAAAATATATATATATTTATGTTTTTTTCCAGGGGTAAAAGTAACTGCAAAAATACGAAAGAATGAAGAGGGTTAGCCCCAATTTGAAGCAATGACGACGCCCCTTCCCTTGTCCATTAGTCAACAACAAGAAGATACGTAAATAAGGTCAATAAATAATGTAAGAATAAAACTGGAATGTTACTATGTAGGCTCTCCCGAACACAGCCTTCCTTCGCCTTCATATTTACAGCGTATTTTGATTATCTACCTTTCAAAACCCAAAGCCGATGCCAGAGGCCTATTTCGCTATAGTAAGCACTGCTTAGCCCTGAGACCTTGAGGTCTTGCTTCTAAAATCACAGGCCTAGAAAATTCTGTACACTTGCTTAGCATCTTATTCTCACTATGCAGTCAATCTGAGCGCATTCATTGCATGCTTCTTACTTCTCGACTGGTCATATACTCATATCAGGGCCTTAGTCGCAGGCCTATCTCGTTCCGTGGCTGACGCCGCTGCTGCTGGTTGACGAGGCCACAGCTTGTACTTTGAGAAGCCAACTAATCATAACTACTACTATCTAACCATCATACTAGCTAGTCATTATTATCGCTGCTTCTAAACACACGCACGAGCTTTTTTACATTCTATCCCTATATTTGCCTGTCCGTGACGCGCCAGCCGACATTGATATTGCTGCGTTTTCGGCGGCATCAACGTCGTCCTTATCGGCGTTGCATATGCTTTCGTTTGTTTCCCAATCCAGTTGTTTTCTCGCTCCTATCCCACTATACTGTCAGTAATACTACTATGTAGTAAGCTGTAACCCATAACGATAGCAGCGCCATCCATATATCTGTATCATATCCTTATTCTCTTCTTTTCTTCTGTGGGGTTAGCTGGTCTCCGCCCCTAGTGTGCCCCAAAGCCCAACAGACTCTGATATTCGCGAGCGACAACCAGCCTGGTTTCTGGCTTCTCCGGCTTCGACATCTGCATTTTCTTCCTCCGCTCCTGGCTAAATCACACCTTGTCTGTCCGTCCACATGAGACGTGACAGGCTCCTGTCGTATACATTTTCTAAGCCAAGGAACGCCAGTGTCAGCATCTATAAGTCAATACTAATAACAAACATGTCCTCGAGCCCAAGTAGCAAATAAGTCGCTCTGTACAATGTAGCAACATCTACGTATCGTATTTAATGCATACGAAACATAAAATAGTGCTGTAGCTTGTATTCCTCTTGCTTTTTTCCTAGCACACACCCCCTTTCTTATCACTAGCATCTACTAAATTGATTCCAGCGGGATTGTTAATGGAATGCTGCTTCGAACAACTTAAATCTCCCTTCGTCACTAGCAGCCACAGCAAGGTCTTACTTAGGTTGCATGTACTAATAGTAGGCTCTACCAATATCCAATATCTGATGTCCCGTAATCTACTCCCGCAAGCAATTTTCTGTACTGTACGTATGAGGCTATTCATTCCATACCCATTTTGTTGCTCTATCATATCTTGTGCTCCTCTAGAAAGAATGCTGATCTATAGAGGCTTGCCTTTTATACTGGTATTTGTAGTCCATTCCATATCCTGAACCTTGATGCGCCTCCTTGCCAAGCACCCAACGCCAACCTCCCCTGACTAGCCAATCATTCGATCTGATTGAGCAGTGCAGTGCATCTATATTCAGAGCAAACATAAGTAATACCAATAGACACAGGCACCATCTCCAGTAGCGTCAGTATCATCCAATGTATTCTGTAACAAAATCAGTTACCAAGAAATCAGGCGTTGTTGCTCAGGATGAACTTCCGGCTTGGCAATGTTCTACTACATAAAGTAAACAAGCAAGTTTCGGCCGGATCGTCGTCTTTGTATCATTATTATGATTGTGACCTTCAGGCCCGGTTCCACCAACGGTGCTCTCTATACAGCTTATCGCACTCAAGTCGTCGGTTAATTGGATAAGTGGGGTTTCAAGCACGTTTTTTTTCTCATTACTCGATTAAATGTTAACCATGACAAGTTTCAAGTTCATTGCCGCTTAACTATCCGTTCTTTCGCCTTCTTCTTAGCGATTTATACGGGGGAGAGCGAACGGCAAAATCGTATCTATACGGTACTAGTCCGGTCAGCGCCTTTGAACCATTGTCTTTTCTTGCCACAATGGGCCATCAGCGTTATAACCTTATTATCTTGAGGGCTAGTTCGCCACGGGTTTTTTATCATCAATTCTAGAAATAGAAGATACTAGTTCGCCCGTCTTGGCTGATACTTTTTTATATCTCCCAAGATCCCCCTCCGGTCTAAGCAAATACAAAAGTCCACAAATAACCGATTCTCTACAAGCCAACTGGGCGTAGCTTGCTGTCTGAAGTCTGAAACATCAACAAACATTGCTGTCAAGCAGACATCATGTGTGCACTGTTTACATGTTCGAGCAGACTCGCCCTGGCTTCTAAATTGTGTTTATCAAACTCAGTTAGGAGCACGATATAAGATAACGCAGAGCAGAGCGAGACGATCTAGATAACCATCTATTTATCCCTCATCACAGGGTTTTTTTTTTTCCTTCTCAGTGCGAGAATATTGTAAAGCTAAGAACTGCCAGTGGTTAGTTTGTAGCTAAGAAAACAAAAACAGAGCCGGGATTTGATATTGGTAGTGTCAAGATTGTTGATATTATGAGTAGCAGCCAAGCGCCGATCCCGAATCTTAACGTCACAGGCTCTCGGGCTGTTTTGCTGCTAGTTTGAGAAATCCGGCATGTGTCTGTCTACCAATACTAGTTTTTATCCTCTTATCGTGTTGATCGACGATGTCGTTGACCAAACAACTCAATTGCACAACGCTCACTGCTTGTTCATGTTCGAGTTTTTGACAAGTAGGTTGGTTATCCAACATGTTTGCAACTTTATAATATTGACTGCTCGCCAATGACAAACTTTATCTTTTTTTTATCTTTTTTTTGAGCCATATCACCAAACGAGAAGTAGAGTCTACAAGTATGTAATAAGAAAGTCTCCGTACTGCATGCAAGCACATTCGTACTTTGGCTTATTGCTGCTACTTAGCTTAGTAAAGTGACCCTGTGCATCTAACACATGCATGGTCATGGTTTATTGTAGTAGCAACATGATACGAGCTGATCTTATATTCCTTGTTTTCCATCACAGCTGTCTAGTTCTGTATTGCTAAATGCTTACTTTAGATCAAAGTCAAGTCATAAGCGCCTTTGCAACCGAGCTCTGTTGGTGGTAAGCTTAGTACGTAGTAGTATTAATTAGAGAATTGAAGCACGAGAAATGTGTATTTTTTTCAATTTTATCTTTTTTTAATTTGTACACGCGTCCCCCGTTCAAAATGGTTAACCCTTCCCTCCTTTTAGCTCCGCCGCAACAGTATTGCGAGGATGGCACCCTAAGAAATGTGTTATTTTCTCTTATTAATTGTATTGTATGGTTGTGCTATTTCTATATCACAACTCAGACAACCAAATCGCTATGACAAATGTAGATGATAATGAAAACAAGATAATAGCGCTTGCAAAGAATTACTGTAACCAGGTCTTGTTATTGACTAGCTAGTCCATTTGTCACCGAATATAGGTTATAGTAGATGGATATAACCCTTTTTTGTTTCATTTCAGTAGATTGCTGGTCGATTTGCACAAGTTGGCCATATAAATCAAGTGATTTTTGCTTGTTTACCAACATCTTACATACCACGGTAAGGTCTCCCGGCGCCAAGTCCTTGATTCATAGGTTCTCTCCTAAAACAGCAAGAGGAATCAGCGGCTCTACTTGGTATGTCAGCTCTTATTTGGCCTGCCAGACACTCACTATCGGACGTCTTTTCTCTCTAAACTCCTCCCCTATCTCCTTCTTCTTCTTTTGTTTCCAATGATGTCCTCTTAGCATAATAGGTGATAAGAACAAGTATACACATAACCAAAGCATAGACAAACTACAGGGTCAATCGAGTAGCAAACGCTTGGGTGGATTGTCAGATCACATCTTCGACTGTGCATTTCGTTCCCGCCAGGACGAGGAAACATGCCGACCTTCTCGTTACCCTTTTTGTAGTAGTGGTGCGAGTACTGTCAGGCTCACAACACGGCACGCCTGTCAAGTCCATGCTTCACATTGTTCGATGCTGTAACCTACCTCAACTAACCTATGCTTCGACATCA
>LXKZ01000041.1:0-99654 GCA_001856765.1 Endoconidiophora polonica | reverse complement strand
AATTTTCGGCAGTTTTGGGGACGACGTTGGCAAACAGTTCAAATGTGATACGACCGAGGGGCGAACCGCCTAGAGTAATATCAAAGAATACACTACTACCATGTCAGTATTCCTCTTTTTATTATGATAGCAAACGTTGTTCCTTTTACTAGGGTTAGCCAATGGTACCTAATCACCCTCACTTACCAAGCTCCTAAGGCACACCATCAGCCTCATTATATAGGGGCTAGGCTAGCTCACTGAATAGAGTATCTGCTCACTACTATAGAAGTGGCTTATCCTAAGCATTACAATATCAAGCTGTGAAATATGACTTACAATATCTAAACTCTACTTGCTACAAGATTATTTGAACCATTTGTTTATTATAAGCATTCACTGAATAAGTGAACCCTTGCTACATCATACAATGTAATGTCAAGTAGGAAGAAAGAAAAAGCAAAGCTACTAACTAACTATATTATTGTTCATAAATGGATTGAATATTCCAAGTGTCTAAAAATTAATTGCCCAATCTAAAGAGCTCCCTCTTCCAACTCTCTCAAACATAGGAATCAATGATAAAGAAAGCATAAAAATGAGTTGATAGTAGTAGAGTAGCTTCGAGTAAGAGACGATAATACAAAGAAGCACAAACTAATACTGAAAAAATTTGATCAAATAAAAATGATAAAACCGCTGTCCGTTGCCAGTGCGCCTTGGTCCGAATTAAGCTGAAGAGTAAGAAAACTTTATGTAAACAAACCTGGTGAGTTTTCGAAATTGGTTTTGATTCGAAATCTGTTCTTTAAGAATGATGAACTTCTTATTTCTTATTACTTGTTTTTTTTTGCCGTATTTCACGTCCAATTTAAATTTTCGATATATCTTTTGTAAGCTTCTTTGATAATTTGTTATGTGGTGCCCGTCGTTATAACGGCCCTTTTCTGACTTTCTTTTTTGACGTAATTGTTTTCTTGTGAGTTGATGAAGTCCTCCAGTTTTTTTTTTGATAGATTGTAATAAGGAGAAGTCCTAGTTTCCTCCGATATGATAAAGATAAGAAAAACGAATAAAGAAGGAAAAGGCAGGAAAAAAAGCCGCACCTCCAAGAGGAGGTTGGGTGGAAATGATTGTGGTAGTATGTGAGGCCGTAAAGAACCACCAAATGATGCAATAAAGATAACCCTAATTGTAACAGACCAAAAGATCGCGCAGATAGAAGAAAAGGCGAGAAGAAGTAGTAATAGAAAATTTAACTCCGAGATGTGTCAAAACGAAAATAGAAAGATAAAAGAACTCGAGAGGTTTTGGTCTCGTCTAATGCAAAGAAAACAAAAACAAACAACCCATCGAAATTGAAAGCGACGAGCTTAAAGAAGGAATAATAAACACGGGACTTGCAGGATTCAAGCTGGAGAATGCAAGGAGAGTTGCAGTTGTTGTAGCTGTCAGAAAACCCGAGATATAGTTGCAATTTCTGGACTACGGCCAACGACCGAATGTATGAAGTGTCATGGTGATGGGCGCCCTGAGTTCTGGTCAGTAAGAGTCAGGCTGTATCCCCAAGGCTCTTTGGAAGATCTTGTGATTTTGTGCTGGACTCTATAGCATAAAGGCATCTGGGGGGAGCATTTCCTGTAAAAGTTTGTTAGCATCGCATCTAGTGTGTGGAAAGGGGGGGGGGGGGTGGATGCTTGACTTACTCTGCGCTCATGGAAAAGAGCAAGACCTTTCTCAAAGTTCCAATTTACAGAGGCATCACTCAGGCACATCTCGGCATAGACAAGCGTCATGCGAGTTTGCTTGCAAAGTTCCTCCAAAACTGCCTTTCGATCAGGCACACCAACAGCTGGTTGCTGTACGACTGGAGGAACAACATCGCCCTGAGGTGCCTGGACATTGTAAACCTTGGGCACCGGTGCGTATGCTCGCAATGAGAGCATATCACTAATGACGCGAATAGGGTTGGCGCCGGGAATGCCGGGGCCTAGTACAAAGGTCCTAGAGAAAGACCGCTTTCCAATGGTGCCGGTGTCCTTCTCTTGTTCATCGAACTCGCCATGGAGAATGATGATCATTCCATCCACACCAGTACGCGACACGCCTAACGGGTCTGCTAAGCCGGGCAATGGGTGGCAATCGACGACGTACTTGTTCAGGTCAGTCGTGATGTTAGGGTGCGACGTCCGAGGTAGGTTCTTCCAAAGTTGTCTAATCACATTGCTTGAGGTGAATAGACGCTGGGCACGACCACTGAAGGTGGTGATCTTTATGAGATTGCGTGACAGACGCAAGTAAGGAGACCACGACAAGACGGGAAGGGCCTTGACACGAGGACCAACCGTGTCGACAGCCAGTGAGAATGTGCTCGCCGAATCGTAATATTTGGCGGCCAGGGCTTCACGATCAGTGTCGTAAAGCGCAAAGTAATCGAGAAGGAAAGCCTGGGCGACACCATGTTCATCCCGGTAGTCTGTGCCGCACTGTGGGATGGGATGGGGAAGAGCAGCCTCTTCAGCAGCCTGAATTTGTTCCAGGGTTCGCACAACATTGCCATTGACGTTTTGTAATTTGGGGAACCACTGGAGTATAGTTTGGATATAGTTAGGTGCAGCAATCTCAATGGGGTTGCCTGAGATGAAAAGTGTCTCAAGCTTCACGAACTTGTGCTTCCAGAAGTCAAGACCATGAATAGTCGCAAGCTGATTGTTGCTCAAGTCTAGGTTCTTGAGATCTGGGAAGGTTGTGGCAAGGCAGTCAACCTGTGACACGTTGCTGATGCCGTTGCCAGCCACAGTGATACTTTCGATAGCCTCTTGCTTAGCCGACCGGGTTTTGAAAAGGTCGTTGCAAATCTTCATGAGACTCTTGAAGAGTTTATCGGCACGATCAGTGTTGGCCATAAGGCCACTGCTCTTGATGAAACTGTTGTCGCCAAGAGCATCTAGCTTGAGAAGCTTTCCATCGGCAACATAACGCTCGGCAAGAATGTTCTTGAGTTGGCCTTCAAGCTCAAGGGTGAAGGCACTCTTTCCAGATTCCGGGGGTTCGCTCGCTTCTACGGTGAGGGAAACGCCGGCAAATGTGACGCCGTTGAGCCTAATCAGCTCCTCGGCCTCTTCTGGCGTAGAGCTCACATATAAATTAGGGCCGATGAGCCGATGCTGAAGGGTAGTGTTAGCAATCTACGTAATATATATGGCCATCTTGTGTGTGCATGGCATGTATGGAGATGATGAAGTGTGTGTACGATATACGTTGTTGTAGGGTTGGAGAGTGGTGTGCAAGATACGAGAGGGCATCGCAACAAGCTGAGAAGCTTGAGAATTATGGGTAGTAGTTGCGATGAGGAGCCCATTGTATTTATAGTTTTCAAGACATTCAAGCTTCGTAGCGTCAATGAATACCAATGGACTATACGTATACACAGTAGTGCGATGTAACTCGCGAATGCCCAAGTCTAACCCAGCCCAAAACGAAACACCCCTCCAACACAATTGCCCGCCAACCTGAACACTATCTTTCCAACAATCACTTACCTGTTTGATAGAAATTGGCCTGGAGCCAGCACGGGTAGCCATAGTACCTGCCTTGCGCTCAAGAAACTCAAGCAAGTTAGAAATACCGCCGTCAGCATTGGTGGCGGCTTTGCTTTGATTGAGACCATCCACACGAACCCAAGATAAAGGACCTCTAGGGCCCTTTCCCTTGCCCCTCAAGGGCTTCGTATCATCACCGGCCAAGTGCTTCGAGATAGCATCGATGTTGTTTGATGAGATGCGGCCGCCACCAGAGGTTCTGGTGTTACGACTTGCGTTGGTATTCCGGCCCTTTGTCGCGGCTGCGGTACGACGGACGCCAGCGTCCATATCGAGATCACCATCGCCGTCAGTCTTTGCTCCGCGGCGCTTCGAAATACCCCCACCACCGCCAATCTTGGGAGTTTGCTTCGACGGGCCATTGGCGCGGCTGGCGCCACGGCCAGAAGGACGACAACCACGACCTCCGGGGGCCATCGTGATTATGCCGTGAGAATGATGAAAACGATAATGGAAAGAATGTAAAGGATACAACGGACAAAGGAATCCGTTAATCAGCGAGTGCGCAACGACACGTCGAGAGATGTCGTCGCAAAGGCGATCCGCGATTGCAGACCACTGATGTTTACTAGGGCTGTAAAGAGCGAGCTGCCTTTTCACTGCAAAGCAATGAGAATCGGGTTGCCGGTGGAATAGCCGTAAAATCGCAGGGGTGTTGTAGAAGATATAGATGATGCCTTTCCAGCAATCGAGCGAGATAACGAAGGAAATCGACAACTGTCGGTGGGGATTCTGAGGTCTCCAGAAGAAGCTCAAAGAAGGCGAAGGAAAATGTTGCGCTGAGCTGCTCCGCTTGGTTCGCCAATAGCAAGAATTGCAGATTCGGGCGCGCTTCCGGCGAGTAAGTCGTAATAAATAGAAAAAGGAAAGAGACCGGTTGCACGAGGGTCGGCGGCTTGAAAGCGGAAGACTGGAGAGACAGTCGAGATACGGGATGGCGGGAGAAGATCAATCGCTCTCGTTGTGCAGAGATGGGGTTGGAAGGCGAAGGTTAGTGAGAATGGTTCGCGTAAGGCGAGATGGGAAAAATTAAAACTTATCAAAATATCAGATATTACAGAGCCGTCCCCATGACGTTTAGAGCTTATACAGGACACCCAGAACTTGTTAATGGCCCACTTTTCCAGGCAGGAGCCTCTGAAAGTCGCCTAAAACAGCCTTGGCCGGCCTTGTATATAATGGACGAGTATAGCACTGGGCGTCCTACCATTATGATTGGTCGGCGTGCCAGAGTTTTACTTCACGTGATATCGTGACTGCGGCTTACTACGGTAAGAGCGGGCCCGCCCAGCGACGCGCTTGTTTAGTAAGGACGGAACGCAAAAGAGTGCTCCGTCCCTTTTTTTTCTTATCTTTTCATGACTTGTAGTTGTTTCTTCTCTAACATTCCATCCCAAGCCTGTCTGGAGAAGTCGATCTCATCATCTTGCCCATCGCCTATACTAGGCTCTTTTTATCTGGGTCAAGCTTGAAGCCATTCACTTGGCTTTTCGACGCCTTGATTCTTCCCAGGCTTACACAGACCGTCCCATACCACTGACGCACTCTCCACACCATGGACGACTATTTCGACGATGATTTCGGTGACATTGCCGACGAGGACTTGCTTAATGCTCTTTCATCCACGGAACAAACTGCTCCGAAACCACCATCAACGACGTCCCGAATTCAGCCAGTCCAAGCTACTACTTCTCGCCTAAATGCTCCGGTACGTCTCCAGAGACCACAAGCTCCTGCTAGCTATTCGCGGCCCTCTGCGCCACTATCTACGGGCGACCGCATCGTGCCGATTCAGAATGTGACTAGCCAGCAGCAGCCTGCTGCTCGGGGTGCACAGCTAAATGCAACCACCCTCCAGCAGACAACAACGTTCCAACAAAACCTCCCAACGGGCCCAACGCAGAGGACAGACTCCTACCCGAAAGCTTCTGGTAGTGTAAGTTGGCCCAACTTTGTCTTTGTCTCTCTGTCTTGCAGTCTCCGTTTTATCCTTGGCTATTCATAACGTCTCGCTCATTGTTCTCTTCGTCTTCTTCTAGCGAATTCCATCCTTTCCTCAGTCCTCTCTAGTTTCATCCGGGGTCGCCTCGCAATCATACAATGGCAATGCAATAACTATGTACCACGGCATACCGCAACCGGGCGCCAACGGGAAAATGCGTCAAACAACGCTGTATGGCGAAGTTGGCGATGCCGAAGCGGCATACATCGCATCAGGTCGACACTATCGTGCAGATGCCGCCCCCGAACCACCGACTCATCATGAGTTGAATCGTGACGCCCTAAAAACTTGGCAGTATCCTATGAACCTAGGTCCTATCCGTGAATACCAGTATACTATCACCCATTCCTGCCTGTTCCACAACACGCTTGTGGCGCTACCGACAGGTCTGGGCAAGACCCTGATCGCCGCAACGGTTATGATGAATTACTATCGTTGGACGAAGACGGCCAAGATTGTCTTCGTAGCCCCAACTCGGCCTCTTGTGATGCAGCAGGTAGATGCCTGTTATGGGATTGCAGGTATTCCAAAATCTGATACGTCCATCCTCATGGGAACGATCAAGCCTGCAGCTAGAGCTACAGTGTGGGAGACTCGCCGAGTTATCTTCACAACCCCTCAGACCTTGGATAATGATGTTGCAAGAGGCTATGCGGACCCCAAGTCCATATGCCTGTTGGTAATTGACGAAGCACACCGCGCCACTGGAAATCATGCATCTGCCAAATCCTGCCGTAGAGTAATGAACTTTAACAAGAGTTTCCGTGTTCTTGCCCTGACTGCCACGCCAGGCTCGTCCGTCGAGAGCGTACAGGATGTCATCAACAACCTGGGCATCGCCAAGGTTGAGATTCGCACTGAGGAATCGCTGGATCTACGCCAGTACACTCACCAGCGCAACATCGACACGCACATCGTAGACTTTGCCGACGAGCTACAAATTGTACGTGAACTGTTCTCTAAGGCCCTCTCGCCGCTGACTCAGAAGTTGACTGAGATCAACGTGTATATCGGCCGTGATCCTATGAATCTCAGTAATTTTACTCTCCTTAAAGCCAAGTCTGATTGGCTCCGCACTGCTGGTCGCGACGCTAATCAGGGCGTCAAGAGCACGGTTATGGCCGTGTTTGGTGCCCTGTTATCGGTAGCCCACTCGATCAAGCTTCTAAACTACCACGGCATCCGCCCGTTCTTTGATGCCATCAGTGAAATCCGTAAGGAGGTTGAGTCTAAGGCGACCAAATCCAAGTACAAGATACAGCTGGTGAAGGACAAGAACTTTCAGGAAATGATTGCCAATATCGAGATGTGGCTACGTGACCCAGATTTTGTTGATCATCCTAAGATCGCGGCACTCAAAAACGAGATCATCAACCATTTTATGGATGCTCCTGATCGCGAAAACTCCAAAGTAATTGTGTTCAGTGAGTTCCGCGACAGCACTGAAAATATTACCGAGCTCTTGAACCGCCTGCCATTAGTCAAGGCTAAGTCCTTCGTTGGTCAGGCAGCCTCTAAGCGGTCTGGTGCAGGCGGCATGAAGCAATCCGACCAGATTCAGGCCATTGAAGAGTTCAAGCAGGGCAAGTTCAACGTGCTCGTAGCCACATCCATTGGTGAAGAAGGTCTTGACATTGGACAGGTTGACCTGATCGTCTGCTATGATGCCTCGGGATCTCCAATTCGTATGCTCCAGCGCATGGGTCGTACCGGTCGTAAGAGAGCGGGACGAGTCGTGCTGCTGCTTACACGCAAAGAAGAAGAGAAGTACGACAGGGCCAACGATACCTATGGAAGCATGCAGAGTATCATCACTAGTGGTGAGACCCTTGAGTATCGCTATGATCTCTCCAGGCGCATCATCCCTCGCGAGATCAATCCTGTGGTCGACAAGTGTATCATCGAAATTCCTATAGATAACGGGGATGACCCCGAAAACAACGCAGACCCGAGCAAGCGGCCCAGTGCCATGAAACGTAAGAAGGTTCCGCCGAAGAAGTTCCATATGCCAGATGGTGTCATCACCGGCTTCATGAAAGCCTCGGTTGTCAGTGCCGACGGTGAGCTTCCGCCTCTATCCACACAACGGTTCTGGAAGTCGATGTCTTCCGAGTCTCGCGAGACCGAATGTCTTGCTGAGATTCCACAACTTGAAGCTGTAATCCTGAATTCTAAAGATCACGCCACATTTAACCGGCTCTACCGCACTCTTCCTGGGCAAGTCAACGCTACCAATATCATAGAAGAGCCAGAACTTACTCGTTTTCCCATGCTTCAGCGTACTCTACGCCCTGTTGCCAAGGTCAAGCATGGTCAGCGTACCAAACATGCTGTTGAGCTCTTCAAGAAGCTTGGTGCCTCTCAGGATCCAAAAGACCGGTACAAAGACCTTTTTGACTTTCGAACACAGCTTAATATTCTTGAATTACCTGTTCGTCCTTTTGTCAGTGAAGATGGTGGCGAGATTTCGCACACCTCTCACCGCCCTATTTCGATGTCAATCTCCGTTACACCCGAGCCAACTGTGCCTCAAAAGCGCTCTTTTGAAGAAGACGCTGGGTTTGATGACGATAACCTCGACCTAGACGACTTCGACTTCGACGAAGATCTTCTTACTCTTCCACCTGCTCTACCTGCAAGGCTACCCCAGTCTAGCGATTCCGGCTCTGCCAACAACGTCATTGTCAGCAAAATCACCGCCCGGGCACACCGCCGCAAGCCAGCCGCTGCTCCTCCGTCGGTCGCCTTGTTTCCCTCCAGTCCGGCCCGACTCTATAACGTTGTTAGTGACGACGATACTGATGATGGCCGTATCGCATGCACTAAGACGAAGCGAGCAGCACCCGGAGCTTCGGCGAAGACAGCCAAGAAGAAACACAAAGATACCAATGGCATCTCAAAGCCTAGGGCCAAGGGCAAGAAAAAGAATGTGGCTTCGACGTCGGGCGCCGTCCGTACAGCACAACCAAAGAGCTTTGGAGATGCAGAGTTGGGTGATGATTGTGATCGCACAAGCGACTTGTATTATTCGGGGCTCAGCGACGATCACGGCTCAGATCTAGACGATTTCCTTGACGACCGCAATAGCTCTGAGATTGAAATGGAGTTAGGCGAAGATGACGACGAGTTCAACGACACTACGGTCCGTATGGAGGATCCATTCAAGTCATCGGATGATGAAGATGAGGTCGATCGACCCCTAAAGAAAAAGAAGTCCAGCACATCGAAGCGCCAGACGACTTCGGCGACAACTAAACCAAAACGCCGCAGATTAATCGCTGCCGCTGAGCTTCCACCACGCTCTTCCCTAGATATATTCAACAGCAGCACCACCAAGCACGATGCCACCAACAGTCTCAACCATGAAAAGAAACACAAATCTGCCGCCAATGACACGAACGAGACTTTGACGACAATACAATCAACGCATATCACGCTTTCTGATGACGACTTTGACAATCTCTCCTCTTCAAAACTTACAAAATCTACGACTATGACCAACACAAATACATCCGACCTCTTTGACGGCGACTTTGACGATGACGAGTTCGACGACGAAATCATGCCGTCTCTCACGGAACTTCTTTCCACGGCCCAAAACCAGACCCGTGGCCCTCCTGTTCTCGCCCGACCTCCGCCTCCATCGACAATACCTCCCATCCGGGAAAAGCCATACAATAGATCATCAGCTACATGTAAAGGTTCGGTCGTCTCTAAGAATACTAGTACAACTATAAGCAAACGAACCATTGCGGACAGTGAGGAGGAGAATTATGGGCTCGATGATGACGATGACTTTGATTTTCAATTTTAGCAAAAGTGATCTTTGGCCAGCCTTACAATGAGCCAGCACGATTAAAATAGGTATGGGTTAAAGAAGATGAAATGAGGGAACATTTATGTACATTCTTTTTTTCAAAGGCATATCTTTCTGCGAAGCCGTATCGAAATACATAACAGAACAGGATTCCAGAACTGGGCAACTAGAAAGGCGTTTTGTTTTTCTAGAAGGGGGGAGGGGGGGGGTTGTTTTCTTGTTATTGTTGGTCTTGTTGCATGTTCATTCAACTGTATTATTAAGTTTATCTCGTGTACATACTAAGCCATACAACTTTTTTGGCCACGCTTTTCTGCTTTTATAGAAAATTCTCTAGGTGAGTAATAAATCATAGAATATAGTAGAGTTCCTTGGATTACATGTTCTTCGTTCTATCTAAGCTAGATGAAATGTATATATAGTAGTCAGTTATAACATTGAATTCTAGTAAAAATATCTCAAATCGAATCAATAGCTTTTTTTTAAAGCCATGAATTGTTTATAGGCCATCGATGAAGAAAAAACGTCAGCATTAAATGTATAGACGCCATGTCAAAAGGAGACTGTAGTAATTATAAGAAACATATCAGAGTAATAGAGAGATATTAGTCAAGATAGAATGTGCTATTTTATTCGATATCCAAAAAAGAAACGTTAGATATCATGAAACTTAATGACAAACCTGATAATAAAAGCAATTGTTAGCTGAAGTTCTACGCTAAAACAGCGTCCCGTCGAAGAAAATAATGAAAAAATAGAACAAGTTCTCCTCAGAACCCAGGTATCAAAGCACAACTACTCCCAATCCCCCAACCACGACCTTCCTCTCATCGTTCACATTGCCCAAGTCATCCATTACAGAAAGCCCAGCTGTTCCAATTGCACACAAACAAATCCCAACAAAAACCTTGCAGCAACAAAATCCATCTGTCCATCTTCATCGTATACACGTCTCTGATAACCCCGCTTATCTTTCTGGCTGCATTGGTGCCAATAGAGTCATGTCAAAGCCCCGGAAACTCGTAGATAGCAAGTAAAGGCTTCACAAAGAGCAGCCACTTCACGAAACCAGAAATCCCTTCAGAATAACATGTCTGGATTAGAACATTATTGTTTGGAATGGCACATCAGCCCCGTCATCTCCTGATTAATGGTCTTCTCTTAGCGGTCCCGTATCGCGCGAAAACTCCCAGCCTGAGAGACGTGCATGAGAAACAGCAATCGCGTAAAGTCAGCCTCCTACTGAGACCGAGAAGAAGAAGACCAACCAAAGAGTATTACCGGTACGTAATGGCCCATTAATGGTGATACAGACAGCAAGTTCCAAAAATGGCTCCAGCAAACATGAAGGAAGCTATCCTTTGTGAGCATAGTCCTACTCCACCTATAAGCAATAGAGTAAGACTCAATAGACAATACTGATAGACAAAAATGCAGATGACATCGATAAGCAGGAAACTCCAAAGCCGTGTACGTTGATAGAGATGAAATAGTCGATTAGTCGCCAAAAGATCTCTCAAAATATGTAAGGTAGCAACTGAAAAAGACAAAGACTCCCTCGCCAGCTAAGGCAAAACGACACGCCGCCCATATGACGATGTGCACACTGCGTGTCTAGAAGTCTCTGAACAGACATGTACGGTGTGAGAGGCCAGTGCAACGAGTCCCTCTTGTGAGTAAACCCCATGATCGAGATGGAAACTGTCAAGACAGTGGGAGGCGTCTCAGACGGCTCTTCCTATTAAATGTAAAGGGTGTAGGATCTCATCATTGATGAACTTGTTCTTTTCTCGTCGGATTTTTTCTTGTAAACAACTCCGTTCTAATTCTTGTATGTTCTTGATCTGGCGCATTTCGATGCTTAATGGTTGTTGTCGAGATTGGAAGAAGATAGAGAACGAGACAGCAGAACGAGCAAAAAGGCTGCTGAGGCAGGCCAGAGATAGATTGAGAGAAAAAGTGAACTTACCAATTTTATTGAGGCCGAGCTCTATGATGAAAAGAAAGAGAATTCTTAATCTATCACGCGTCACAATATTTCGACGTGCGACCTAAAAGCTTGCCATCCATGAGTTGTCTGTAAAGGAAAAAAAAGTAGTGTGAAAAATTAGAAGGGGAGAACAAGCAACAAAGCATGTGGAAAAAATTTTGTAACTTAATAGTTTGCTTATCGGAGTTTCCTTATTGACCAGATAACAGCGCTGTTTGTGTCCCCATAACTGATTGCCCCACCTTCGATTGTATTTGTTATTTGTTACACATGATTGCATCGGGTAACCCTAATTAGCTCATTTAAAAGCCTTCATGACAATCATAGAAAATAACAAAATTATCTCCAATATAAACTATTTTAACAGCGGATACAAGCACCGCTCTCGTATCTTCATGGTCCTAGAAACTGAATAGCATTGAATTTTTTTTAAAAAAAATACTTGTTAAACTCAGAATTTCACCTTAGCGCGTCATGGAACTTAATAGTAGAGCCAGGTTAATCAAAGAGTACCGTATACGCTATGTAAGACTACGTAGGTCACTTAGATTAGGCTTCACTAATGGCACCAGTCTAGCCATATTAGCACTTTAACAACAGACTGCCTGTTATTCTACATCGGCACAATTGCACAATTTACATCCACATATGAATAGCAAAATAGTTTAATTTCAAATATGGAGAAAAAGTTTATTAGAACATGCATAAAGTAAAGGCCAACATTTAGGAAACTTGCTTAGGTGACCTAGAAAAAAAATTAAGGCACAGAAAAAATACAGCTGACAGTCCGCAACAAGGGTTGAGTTTACAGAGGTTTTTTGGGTTATTGAGGGAATCTGGAGTAAAATAAACAAATCGAACGAAGTAAAGCGGTAGAACACTGACAGACGCGGTGTATCTCTTCATTATAGCAAGATGAAGTGAGACCACAGACCGTTAGAGGGAAAATCGACTATTTAATAGCCTCAAGTTTAAAAAACGAGATGGAAACAGTAAAAAAGAAACAGAGTAGAAGATAAACAAAAAGGGGGCAAGATACACAATGAGTTGTGCAAGGTCATCAAGTCGTAACGGCAAAAATGAAGAGAAATAGCTTAAGTAGAGGAGGTAGGGCGTGATGTCATGGCAGAAGAAACCAAAGATTGAAATTGGGTAGTAGAATCACTGCTGGCTGGCATCGTAAAAGTTGTTGGTCCAATCCATATGCATACCGAAAAGGTTCTGCGAAGAATGCTGGGAGCTACTATAGCCGGGCATCGACAGACTGTCAAAGAGCGACTCAGGCATAGGATCATTCTTGTCATGTGTAGACTGGGCAGTAGGGAACAGGGTGAAGTCCAAACCGTTGGTCAAATCCTCCAGATTATCGAGAGCGTCAATACTGCTTGGAGTGTACAGCATAGCATCGTTGTAGGCAGCATTCATAGGTGAGTTGAAGCCGAAATTTGAAGGCTGAGCCTTCTGGTTCAACATACCGAACGGCAAATGCATCTGCTGAGCTAGAATAGCGCCATGGCTGAGGATGCTAGACATGTCGAAGTCAGGCGACAGATGCACAGGAGCAGTGTAGATGTCTTCCTGCAGAGCGAAGTCGGCGGCATCAGAGCCCTCGCCTGGAGACTCTAGACTAGAAGGAGTACCACCAAGTTCGGGAATATTGGTAGAAGTAGGGATATCAAAGCCTAGCTCAATAATGCTACCATCCATGCTGTCATAGGCTTGAAGGTACTGAGGGTTGTTGGAGGCCAAAAACTCATCTGGGATGTAGGTAGGGAACTCAAGGCTGTTCTCCAAGGGGAATTTAGGCAGGGTCTCCGTAGGTGGCGTGGCAATTTCAGTACTCTCTGCACTAGAGGGAGTAGCAATGTTCTGCAAATGAGGAGTCTGCTGCAACGAGTGAGGAGAGTTTGTCAGACCCTCAAGGGAGGGAGTTGACATCTCTTCGACATCATTGGGTCCCTTCTTTCCGTTCGACTTGGTACGAACATAAACCCACTGGTGGGTCTTCTCCATGTGTTGCTTGCAGTTAGACTCACGCTTGGAGGAGTACGGGCAAGGTGAAAACAGACACTTGTAAAGTGCAGGAGCAGATGAGTGACGATCGTTGATGTGGCGGTCACGCTCCTTCTCGGTAGGCCAGCCGTAGTCATGATACTTGCAGTCGACCTCAGGGCACTTCCAGCGGCGCAAATGAGTCTTGGAGTGTTTTGTCAAGTCACAAGGACGCTTAAACTCTTTGTTACAACCAGGATGCAAGCATTTCTTGGGGGCAAGCTCTTCAGGGGTTGGATTCTTCTTTCTGCGAGCCATAGAGCGCATGATCTCTTCATCATCCGCAATCTGCTCGCTAAGAGAGCGTTTCATACGCATGGGTGGGGTCAAGGATACAGGTCCATTTTCATCTTCAAGAATGTCGCCAGTGGCAACAGAAATGGTCTTGCCATCCCTAGTCACACGAACTAGTTGAGATGGACAACCATTCTGGGACATACCGCCGTATAGCTTGATTTCGTCCGTACTGAAGTTAGATTTAAATGTCAGTAAAGGTCGGGCCAATGTTTGCATGAGCACTGAAGTGCTAGGATCCGAAGCCTGAGTCAAATGATTTTGGCCTAAAATAGATCCTAGCACAGATGGATGAACATACGGATGCGCGAGCATGGTGGAATCCTGACCAGCAGCCAACTGAGCTTTAGAGACCGCTAGAAGAGCGGCGTACTGACGAATTTGCTCGGTGAGGTCGGAAAAGTAGGCGTTGGTGTATAAGCGTTCACCAGTGCGGGTGCGTTCCCTTTCTGGGATGATATCAAGATCAACGCCTTTCTTGATGCACGCAACGGATGATAGGCAGAAGTCGAGGTATTGCTTGGATGTTCTAGCCCTCTCCTTCAATTGTAGAGTATTGTAAGTATCTCCCCATATACCGGGATCGGATTCAAGTTCACTTACAGGTGCCATAAAAATAAGGGTATTTTCAAGATCTCTTAGGCAGGCAATGTCATGGGTAGATATGCGTCTAGGCACATCCAGAATGATAGAACGAAATTCTTTCAAAGAGCTCTTAGCAAGCAGGGGTTTCAGAATATGCTGCACGATGCGCACCTCAGCTCTATAGCTTAGGCGTGACGGTGGGGTGCATGCAGCGGAGCTGCTGCTAGATCCCGAATTCTTAGTGTCAGTCTCTGAATCTGAGTCTGAAGTGCCAATGGCACTATCGACGGACGAAGAACGACGGTGACTGCGAGACGAGTTGTTGCCTCTACGATTAATTCTAGAATCGCGACTATCGAAATCGGAAGTGGAAGGGTCGACCATCGGCTTCTTGAATACAGTAGGCACAACATCGGAGTTTAGGGTCTTGGTCGCAGTAGTGATTGAAAGTCCAGAAAGAGATTCAACTAAAGATTCAGATACCATATCCTCAAGACTAGAACGGGTCTGACGGGTGAAACTGGGAGGATTAAAGCTAGGAGATATGGTAGATGCACTTCTCTGTAGAGAAGGAACAGCTTTGATGCAAGTATCACCATCAACCTGACGACGGCTACGGCGGACGTCGAAAGTTGCGGACATTTTGAATGGATGTCTATGGCGATTTGTAATGTTCGACTCTAAAAATGCTAAGCTAAGGCTTGATCTTTTCGGGCAGAAGCGGATTAGCACAGGTTTTAGCGGGCTTGATGTGATGGATAGGCAAACAGGGAAAACTATTGGTTGCGATGATGCGTAATGAGTCACTGCCGATATGAAGTTCGCAGAACGATATCAAACTAGACTCCTTGACAATGATCTATCCAGAAGACGCAATTGATGGCGGTGCAGCCTCAATGACGCATTTATACATATGACGACGGCTTGATGAAGACTTCGGTTGGGGAGAGGAGCTGATAACGACAATGGGGTGAAAAGAATGATATCAAATGACTTCGTACCAGTTGAGTAGATATCTGAACGATAGCAAAAGCGTCCGCAATCGTCAGGGTGATGATGATGCGGAGTTGAGTGGCGAGGAAGCTTGATTTGTAACCCAGTAGCTACCTACCAGATAACAAACGTGACAACGGTCTAAAAAAAGAACCAGTAGATGGCTAAAAGTCGTCGTCGGTAGTGTTGGATATACGGTCTTCAGATGGTATCAGCAGCCAACAGAGCAATGCTACTGAACGGGTCGATCGATATAAGCGGCGATTTTTTGTCGAAAACGGTGCCCGAGATTGATATAATGAATATAGATCGAAATCAAAATTTGGGCTTGAAACAAAAAGAACGAGAAGCTATTGAGCAGCGAAACTGGAGATGTAAGGAAGGAAAAGAAAGATAAGAGGATTGGGCGGCGAGATGAGGTAGAACAAAGGTTTGAATAAGGAAGAAAAGCAACTTGGCAGATTAGCCAACCGAGAATCGTATGGAAAGGTATACGGACGCTATGGAATTAGAGAATTAGAGACTATTTGGCTTGCATCAAGGGAAAGGGAGCACAGGGCCATGGCGAGAAACGGATCCCAGGAAAACAAGGAAAATAAAGTAGCACTCCAGGCCATTTGACTGGACCGGTGAAAGACTGCTGCCTAGATCTGAGCCCCACATAGCGGCCTCTGATTGGTTATCGTGCGAGTACCAGTCCCTGATAAGCACACTGCCCCTGCCAGGTAAGGGACGGTGCAGAGTTGGAACCCCGTCCATCCTGCTGGGGCACAGCTAGCGCGAACAAAGCATATCAGAAACAGTAGTACTTTGCAGTGACTTTAGAGCGTGCCAGACAAAGCATAGCGGCGGCGAGTCTTCATGCGGTATTGCGGGCTAATGGAGGTTCACTGTCCCTTTCTTCCCTACCTTCGCAGGCCCAATAATGGCTGTGGACTGTTAGGCTTCTTGCTTGCAGCACACGCAGAAGCACTAGCAGTAGGCTGGGGTCCTTTTGCTGGAGGGGAGCACTCAACAACGGAATAATCCTTTCAAGCGAAGGTTTTAGTAGGTGGCCGGCAAGCTTCCAGTGCAATACATCAAGCAACACAAGCCAGCACAGCCTCATAATGCGCACACTCTTGATACTTGCAAAGCCACGCTCATATCCAGCATTATGCGTTTAATTCCAGGCCATCTAGCATTTTGTTTCGATATTTCATGTTTCATTTTCTATGCAGGCGCCGCCAATCATCGAGCAGCAGCACGGCAACAACAACAATCAATATAACGAAGAAGAGAAATGGTCACAAAAAACTGTGAGGGGCAGTCTGCGTCTTGCATCAACATCTGCAGCCGCTCCGCAAACACATCATCGCGGGATCGTTCGTTACCATACTTGATGGATGCTGGGTCTTGTCTCCTGAAATCAGTTCTCCGTGTATTCCATGTTCATGGATAAATGGGTGACATGCCTAGCTATTAACTGAAGCACTAACACCACCAGCCATAACAACATCCATTAGTTGCCTGCTTGTTTCGCTTAACTTGGCTCGGTTGCTGGTAGATTGACGGTCGCCCCCAATTCAATGCTGATGCCATGATTGTTCAAAATCGCGCTGTTCGGATGTGGTTGTCTGCCAAATACGAACAACAGCAGCAACTCTAGCAGGTTTAAACGTGCCTCAAAACCTGAGCGGCTGGCCACTATATCTATTCCGTTCGTCTTGCTTCCATCGTCTCACCTCATCCCGTCCGTTGGCGAGCTAGTTATGCTGTTTGTTTATTATCGCCTTCTATTCCTGTATACTAGTATTAGTACTTGTGTTCCTCAGTAAGTCTCCGCCAAGCCAGATGCGGTATCACGACCAGCCATCCTGGCTGCTCCTTCCGCCAAGGATTTTAAATTGATCAGCCTGATTTTCCTACTGTTAGTACTCTGTTATATGCTTACAATTATCTACCATTCTCTCTTATTTATGTTGTAGTCTGCGAATCACGTCACATTTCGACTTCGTGATATGGATAGCTCGACACTAAATTCTCACTAGCTCTCCTCCATTCTAACATGCAAAAACAGTCATCGGGGTACTTCTCAGAAGGCAGCCGAATTACGCAAAGTGTACTCGGTTGGCCATCTCTAGGCGGCCGCTTATTTCACAACTCCTGTTTGTGTCAAGTTTTTGTGGTCATCGCTGCAAATCTCGATCTGGCCGGAACACTGATATTCAAATTATGTATCGTGGCCTCTCAAATATGTTTATCTTTTTAGTTCCGTCTGTCTTGTTTCAATGTGCCAAGGAACATAAAATGGCATAGCTCATTATGGTTCACCGTTTTCAAAGGCCGGAAGTTCAAAGCGCTGTGAGTGCCCAGTATGCAATGAACAGCAAGACTAGAAAGGAGGAGCATTAGTTCCAAATTCCAAAGTATGGACCAAAGACTGCATTCAAATTTCACACGTCATCGAGTGTGACAATTAAGTTCTCACCGGCCATCTATCTATCCGTTCGCATCGGTTTTGTTCATCCAAGCTAGACAGATAGCTGTTTATCTCTGACTATATAATATGTGACTTGCGAAAAGCATTTGACGCATAGTGTTATACATAGTATACGCCCAGGACGACAGGGAAACAGAATTTCCCGCCATAACGGCAACAAACTGCCAGACCGTCAATGCAAAAAAAGCTCAGGGCATCCAAGCCTCCGACCCCATTTTCATCTGCTGCTGATGAACATGAGAACATCCAGGGACAGAAGAACGGGGCTTATCTTCATTCTTTCGCCTTCTAATATTCTATACGGGTCTGTTCGTCTCCCAAACCAGGGCAGCGTTAACAAACAAAAAGTCACTGTGTTCTTGGCTTTTCTATTGAATGTAACGCTATATTATATCACTTACCGTTTTGGCCTTTAACAAAAGACCGTATTGTATATCATGGCCAACCATATCAAACTCTTTATCGCCTGGTCTCCTATTTGTTATCAAGGGATATCTAAATGCATGCTCGCATCTCTTCTTTTTGTCCTATAAGTGTCTCAAGGCAGTATTGAGTAAGCTAATAATCACCAAGAAATTTCAGCACAGAAGCAAAACAATGAAATTTAGTACCAACAATTTGCGCTTTTATTATGTCTGTGACATATACCCTAACCCTTGTGTTTGTGATCTTGTTCAACATCAGATCAAGCTAAGAACTAAAGTTCAAAACTTTACATTACATTTGACGTGAACATTATAGAAGGGTTGTAAATAGAAAACATAACTCTCTATCGCACGAACGCGACGTCAGGTCCTTGCTAACTGCGAAAACTATTGTATAATATACTTGTCTATCTCTTTTGGTGGTCGTCTTCAACAATTTTTCTTCTTCATTACGATATAGTAGACGTCGTCTTCGCAACATATAACCCAAGAGGCCTAAGCAATATCGACTAACTAGCATATATACAGATGCTTATTGTCTGGAAACTATGAAAATTTGAGAAGGAGACAGAAGCTCAGGAAATACCAACCTGCTTGCCACCAAGCTAAGACCATGAGTGGAAGGTAAACGGGAAGAACAGGCGTTGCATCACCAATTGTGACTACCATAGAATGTCGCAGCCTGATTTTTCATATTAACTAGTAGCATCAAAAGCATAAATAACAAGAACAGTACTATGTAGCAAAGCTTGCCACCTACAACTTACCTTATCTTGGGGAAGCCTGAAAAGCTGATGAAAATTGCTAGCCGAAACAGAGGCTGGCATACCCACACGGCCTGCATGAATGCTCATGTTAGGCCCCTTGTGCGGTAGGAGCAAGAGGAGGAGAGCGGCTTTGTCTACGATAACCCATATGCTGCTTCTACATAATATTGTAGCATACAGTTACATTCGAATATGTTTATACTTCGTATGCATCTAAAGATATACGGTAGGTGCCTCTTGCGACTTATCATGGCAGAGGATTAACATCCCGGCGTCGGGATCTCAGCCGTATTTTCATACTAGTGGAATGGGGCAGCCTAAGAGGAGGAGGAAAAGGGAGGAACAGAAGGAGAGGGGCATACATAGTAGAAAAATGAGCTGACCGGTGAGTCAGTATCAAGTTTAGTGGCTGAAGCCAGCGGCATGTTGCGTCCCGCGTTAACTATGCGGCCTGTTGAGGATTTGACAGCCTGCTGAAGGAGCCCTTGACTGGATCATGGTGCCCTACCTGAGACGAAAAACTCTGTATTGATTGTATGTGATACTCTGTGAAAAAGTACCTGCAAGTCGTATGTGTTTATGTATGCGACTACTACTAATAGTTACAGCTGGTATCTTCATAATTCTAAAAGCTTAATGGGATTAATGATTAAATTCTTTTTACAACTGGCACAGCACATAATTTACCCTGTTAGACTCGGCGAGGCCTTCCTCTATATGTACTTGATAGAATGCATATGCCGTTCTAGCCGCGCCAGGTCAGCTTGGAGTTGCATACCTTAATACAGTGTTTGCGTGTATGGGTACCTTGTAGCACGAACCCTTCTCTCCCCTCTTTGTCTTGCTATGTCCCATTGTAGATATTTGGCCGGCTTCAGGTGACAGCCTGTAGGATAATTATAGTGCTCGCATCATGGGCGGAGGTGACGACTACAAGCTTAAGCCAATCAATAAACAAAGATTACAAATGAGTAGATACTAGACAGAAGCAAGGCGTTATGTAGTTTGTCTGCACATGCTAAAAGACTGCAAAGGGCTGACGCCGTTGTCATATTTCGTCATGACTTGATGAGGCGAGCAACCCTAATACAACTCAACCTCGTTAGACGCAGGGTTTAGTACAGCGCTGATGCATTATTTAGATTCTTTGTTCAACTCTTCCTTTCAGGGCTTGGTCGCCAGCTGGCCAATAAGTTCTTAATTTATAACCATTTTTAGAAAAGTCCTGCGAAATGACGGCATTATTGCTTTACCAGGTTGCATGGCAGACCCGTGAGCTTGTTTTCTTTCATATGCCTATTTCTGAAGCTTGTATGGAAGCAAACAACGTTATAAGGATTCATTGAAGATGGATCACTGAGGTCTTTGATAACATGCCTATGACTCTACATCTCTCATTAGGACGATCATCATTAATGGAGTAACTTTTGAACGCCCCAAGTCATTGACAGTGGCAAGTTTAACTCGTGTGGGCTTGAAAGACACTGATATTCTGAAGCGGGCAGATTAGATGACAGGGAGGCCATAATCGATGTATAGAAACCAGCTTTGCTATAATTCATGACTAAAACACACTGGCCTCAGTATGGGAGAACAAGTGCAAAAGAGATCGTAATATAATGGCGTAGCTCAGTATTGGCTTATTAGGTGGATACAGTTCCAATGAAAATGTAAGGGACACCAACACCAGCACTGATCACACCAGTACTAGAGGCGTATTGACCGTACCCGAGCCTCTACAAGAAGACCGTTTGTTCCTTCGATGGGGAGAACTAGACTTGCGTGGCAAAGATTTGATGCCGGCGATAAGACAATCATCGAAGGCCGCGATACGGCGGCAGATTAGAGGGCATTTTTTTGTGCTACGTTGCGAGTATTGGACAAAGATAACAATAGAGTTGGTTTCTATAGATTTGGGTTTTGAATGGATTATACTTTGGTGGAAATAATATTGCCTATGTACAAGTAGGTTAAGGTTTTCAGTGTAAATGTATGACATTGTGTATCTGTATCACAAATACTACAACGTGAATTCTAGATTCTATAGTTACAACAGATAACCATGGTTAGTTGTTAAAAATCATGCTAGTGTGATGCCGAATGCTAGAATTCTATATTTAGTACATGGTTTCGACTAGTATAAAAGATATTACCTGAGTATAAGACCGCATGTAGATGGTCAAAGAACAAAGACTTGACATCTGATCTACAGACAAACAAACAACAATAAATAATACAATAACGTATCCCGATGTTGACAGAATCTTAGAAAAGAGCCCGTTGTTACTTGACACTAAAGTTGTTTGTTCTTTGCCTAAGAGCGTCTGTTCTTTATCTCGAATTCTATGACTCTTGTCTAAAATGTATTGCTTGACGCCATCTTTGATCTTATAATGTCCATGGTCAGCGCCATCAAAGAGCATGGATATCACGATGGAACAAAGAGAATCATGAGCCGGAACTACTATAAATAATGGCGTATCTTTCCCTAGATCTGGTTTTGGTTTTTTCCTATCTGCATCTTTTAACAACAACCTTCATACCAAACCCAACACCAATATTATACTCTGCTTCATTCCTGCTCGAAAGGCACTGGCCT
This sequence comes from Endoconidiophora polonica, assembly GCA_001856765.1. Lineage (NCBI taxonomy): Eukaryota > Fungi > Ascomycota > Sordariomycetes > Microascales > Ceratocystidaceae > Endoconidiophora > Endoconidiophora polonica. The sequence goes on along the minus strand of LXKZ01000041.1, from coordinate 78,067 downwards.
GCTCTTTGATCACCCTTGAAGTACTCATATTGCAACAATACTTTAGACATCTTCATCATGTCTTACACTAACAATCAGGGACCTACCCCTAACGACTATGTCTACTTTCCTGCCCCGAATGGCATGATGCAAGCTCCGCCTCCCCTACCTCCGGTATTCAACTCACAGCCTGGCCCGATGCCTCCTCACGGCCCCATGATGCACCCTCAAGGTCCAATGACGCCTCCTTATGGTCCAATGATGCCCCCCCGAGGCCCCATGATGCCTCCTGCAACGGCTCCCTTCAACCACAACTTCGACCACACCTTTAACTCTAACTTTCACCAAGTCCAGGGTTTTCCTCCTTCGTACGATGATTCCGAGCGGGATGCTAGAGCCAAATATTGGGAGCCAAAGCAGAGAAAGCAGGAGCGCGATGAGAAGGCTCGTAACAGGGCCGAAATTGATGAGGTTGAGCAGGTCAAACAGAAGCTTCACGATGCCGTCAAGCGCAGCAGACAGGCCAACGTATACGCCGGTTCTTCGGACTCGTCTTACAGCTCCAACATAGCCCGTGAGACCCTTGAAGAACGGCGTGAGCGCATGGAGCGCCAGTACCAGGCTGAGTATTCTGCTAGAGTGCTCGATATGCACTATGAGCGGGAAGACGGCCGGTGCCCTCGCCGCCGTACCAGGCCTTACTCCCCTGCGCCTGCTACTAATACCCGCGGTAAACGTGCTTCCGAATACCTCCCTGCTGACAGCAGCAACCCTTTTGCGCCAGGCGATACTTTTGTGCCGTCTGATGAGCTGTGGAAGCTGGTTAAGGATACTGTGGCTCAACGCTCCGCGAACCGCCATGTGAACCGCCCTATAAACCGTATTTCGAATCGCACTTCGAACCGCCATTCGAGCTATATCCCGAAAGCCCTGGACATATACGGCAACGATGCCGCTGACCTAGCCGAGGACTTCAATCAACTCCGCATGTACGACCCAAACCCTACCATCGAAGAGGCTTCGTCTTCTGTCGGCTCGTCCAGGCTCAGCAGTCGGACTACTACTGCCTCTGACCGCAACAGTGCTATTAACCGCCGTGCTATTGAAAACGGCTACAATAGCGACAGCACCGTCTGCGCTAGACGCTAAATTTACGACTACTCTGATGCTAACAGACAACTAGATGCCGCCTAACCTGGCTCCAGCCTTTCTTGGCCGAGTTATGTCTAAAGCTAAGCATCACAGAATCACTCATTTATTTCATGCGCCTGAATTCTTTACCGACTTATCCATTGTTTCTGGTTTGAACACCAGCTATCCCGTTTTGCTTTCAGACTGATTTTTAGACTTTATATAAAACTGCCAAACACCAAAAACATGCTTGCTAACTGTTACTGACCATTTGGATTTACTAGAAGATACTGACTTGGTTGTCATATTTATATATAAATACAAACTTAACCCTAAGATTTATATTGTGCCAACACTAACTGATAGTACCATGATCTCTATGCTATAAAAAGGAAATATCCTTGATGAATAAGAAAGACACCCAAACTCCATGAACCCTAGCCTTGAATAATGGTAATTTCATCATCTTCTGTCTTATGCGGTCAGACCTCACTTATACATGTGCCCAACCGTTTTCAACAAGTACTTGCATCTCATTGATGAGGCAAAAATCACCGGGTTCATTGTTTCGTGGGTTCTCCTTTTCCCACTTGCGTAACCGGCTCGATACCATCCAATCTCTAGTTAAAGTAAACGTAAACAATCTTCTGAGCCGACTCTCCCATAGTCCCCAGACAATTTGGCGCAATGTTAGCCAGCTCTCGTCGCCTGTTGGATGCGTAAGCTCGTATGCTTGGGGGTTATATGCTACGCGGACTTGGGGGTTGAGAAATACGCCTAACTCGGCAGATAGAGGGTTATCGGCGTGTATTAGACAGCATTCACTACCCTCGAGATGGTACAGTGCAAGGGAATCAGAGATGCCTCTGAAGCGTAGCGGGGATTCAGCCACAAAGGGCTCAGCGGGCATGGCTACGATGCCGTTCCAGCAACTCTTGACTGGGACAGCAGCCTGGTTCAGGAGTAGAGCGTTTCGCGATATAGATGATCTGAGATATGGCCAGGTTGGCATTAGGTGGGCACTACCGCTGGAGTCTCGTAGAGCAAATGTATCGTAGTAGGCCGGAGGTTGCGAAAAGTCGAGGGAACAGGCAGCAGCAAAGCTTCCATCATTTGTATCTAGCAGCCGGAGGGCGTCCTCAGCCTGTATCAAGTATATTAGTATCCATGTCGCTGGCAACATTTAGGATATATTGAGGATATAGCTTACAGTGAATACTACGTCGTTTAGAAACAATATCTTATCAAAATGTATGCCTGCCTTGTGCAACTCTTCTAAGTCTTTGAGAGTCCGGTTACGCAGTTTTGATAGGAAAGGGATGCGCCGAAGCTCGCGCTGTCCCCGTGGAGTATCAATCCAACCTTCGCCGACAGTCATAGCTTCCATTTCGTCTTTATGAGTGACGTAAGACCGGGTGATATTGCGTGCGACACCGATGCTCTTAAGTTGGTGATCTAATTCGCCTAGCGCTGCTTTGGTATCATCCCAGCTCCCGCTCTCGTAGACGCTAACGAATACATTCTTTGGACCCAATGCCTCAGCTAGCTGTACAACTGCCCTATTCCAATGATTGCGCACAACTCCAGCGTCGTTCCAGTGCATACTTGCAATATACACGCGCTCGCCATGATGCCGCCGGGCAAGATCGATGATGTCATCGCTGTCATGGGCCACGGAGAGATGGACGTGGATGCGCATGACGTCAAGGATTTGGAGCAGGCTGAGCAGACAGACGAATATTCGTGGCCACGGCGTGCGCATTAGCCGCCGCAGCTTAAGCCTGAGGGAGCGCGAGGAGTATGTAGACCGGGCACGGTAGGAACTACCGGCGCTGTCGAACGGGAGCAAGGGCGGCGGCGATGTGCGCCGCTTGGCCGAATGCTCAAAGAGGCGCGCCATTGAAGTTGGGGAGTCTCGATTGATCGTGAAACATTGATTGTCGAATCGGGAAATCGTAGGCACAGGTAGTCAAATAGATCGTTTCGGAGTACTATTAAAACAAACAGGCTGCAAGCTATGTGAAGCTTAGAGGTGAGGTTAAGTGTGGATGCCAAGATAGCTAGCAAATGCTGACTCAGCTATAGAAGGACGTAGGAATCAGGGGTTAAGAGCACCGAGAGGCCCTTAGACTAGCATTTCGAGGTCTCGGAAAGCTTCAATGAAGCTTAGACATAAATACTAAATTGAAGATTTCAGCAGCCTTCTACGCGAAGCCACTTGAGTATTCAAGAAAGCCACTGCCAGGCCAGCCGATAAAATGTCGAATTTTGGCTGGCTAAACTGAATGAAACCTTGGAAGCGGCTGATCCATATCTTCTGGCAGATGAATGGAAGCAAAGAGTGGGGCAATAAACCAAACGTTACAATCAGCTTATCGAACACTGCCAGGGCCGCTCCTCTAGACCAAACTAGGGTTGGGGCTTGGACGGTGAAAAAGCAGCAGCTTGCCAAGTGGCCTGAAGTTGCAATTGTCCGGCCTGGGAATTGCTACTACTACTACTAGTACTAACTTGGTAGTACATGTAAGCTTAGAATCTGCGCCTTCCTAAGCCAAAAGTTGCAGACAACACCGAAATAAGTTGGATTTTATTTTAGATTTTTCCTTCTTTCTTCCTTTCGCGTCCATTCTGTGTTTCGTTTCTTTTCGTTTCTTCTCTTCGATCACGCCTTGTTTTCTTTTTCGAGAGGCTCTCACGCTTTCCTTTCCTTTTTTCTTCATTACCGTCGCTCTCTCTGCTGATTTAGATCAGGTGTGTTCTACAGTCTAGACGGATACAAATGGGCCCTAGCTTCTGCATCGTGTTCCCAAGCTAACATCGACTTCTTGCTCTGCAGCCTTATCTACTTCATCAACAACATCCATCATCCTAATTGTATATTAGACTCACTATGGCGTCTTTGTCCACGCCGCAGGGCACTCTGCGGCAGCGGAAGACTCGCGACAAGAGCGTTAGTCCCGCGCCTGTCGATCGCACGCCCAATTCCGGCACTATCAAGGAGAACAAGAAGGGCAAGCCGGTCGTCTCACCGAATGCCGGTGAGCTTGCACACAAGCTTACTTTCTCACTGATCACCGTACTGGCCTTTGCTACGCGTTTCTGGGGCATTAGCCACCCCGACGAGGTTGTGTTCGATGAGGTTCACTTCGGAAAGGTAAGATTATTTACAGCCCAGCCCTTTGTTCCTCTCTTCGAAAGATTTTTTTTCTAAACTCTACTATTGCTTTAATTTAGTTCGCCTCGTACTATCTCGAACGTACATACTTCTTTGATGTCCACCCCCCATTCGCAAAGCTGCTGTTCGCCTTCGTTGGCTGGATGGTTGGCTACGATGGTAGCTTCAAGTTTGATAACATTGGCGACTCCTACATTACAAACAAGGTCCCATATGTCGCTTACCGTGGCCTTCCCGCATTTTTGGGTGCCATGACGGTCTCTGTTGTGTATCTCATCATGTGGGAGTCTGGCTACAGTCTCCCTGCCTGCATACTGGCTGCTTCGTTAGTTCTTCTTGACAACGCCCACATCGGTCAGACCCGCTTGATCCTACTGGATGCCACTCTGGTCTTGGCTATGGCATGCTCTCTGCTGTTCTACATCAAGTTCTATAAGCTGCGCCACGAACCCTTTTCTCGCAAGTGGTGGAAGTGGCTTATCTTAACTGGCTTTGCTTTGTCTTGCGATATCTCTACCAAGTATGTCGGTCTGTTTGCTTTTATCACCATTGGCTCTGCCGTCGCTATTGACCTGTGGGAGCTACTCGATGTGAAGCGCCCTGGCGGTTCTCTGTCTATGCACGAGTTCATCAAGCATTTTGCTGCTCGCGCCGTTGGTCTAATCATACTGCCTTTCATCTTTTACCTTTTCTGGTTCCAAGTCCACTTTGCTGTCCTATCCCGTTCTGGCCCTGGCGACGACTTCATGACGCCTGAGTTCCAGGAGACCCTCAGCGACAACATGATGCTTGCCAACGCCATCGATATCCAGTACCAGGACTCTATTGTTCTGCGCCACAAGGAGACCAAGGCCTACTTGCACAGCCACCCTGATCGCTACCCTCTACGCTATGATGATGGTCGCGTTTCTAGCCAAGGTCAGCAGGTCACGGGCTACCCCTTTAACGACACCAATAACTACTGGCAAATTCTTCCCGCCGACCCCAATGATGATGGTGCCGGCCGTATTGTTAGGAACCACGATCTCGTTCGCCTGCGCCACTTGGTTACCGACACTATCCTTCTTTCTCACGATGTTGCGTCGCCATACTACCCAACTAATCAAGAGTTTACTACCATCAGCATCTCCGAGGGTATTGAAAGCCGTCTGAACGATACCCTGTTCGAGATTCGCATTGAGAATGGCAAGGACAACCAGGAATTTAAAACTATTGCCAGCTACTTTAAGTTGATCCATAACCCTAGCAAGGTTGCCATGTGGACTCACTCCAAGGCTCTACCCGATTGGGCTTTCAAGCAACAGGAAATCAACGGTAACAAGGCCATTGGCCCTAGTTCCAACATCTGGTATATCGAGGATGCCCCTTCAGTTAGTGTGGATGATGTGCGTCGTGTCAAGGAGCCTCGCCCTGTCAAACACATGCCCTTCCTCAAGAAGTGGCTTGAGCTGCAGAGCTCCATGTTTTACCACAACAACAAGTTGACTAGCAGTCACCCTTACGCTAGCCAGCCTTACCAATGGCCTTTCTTGCTGCGCGGTGTGAGCTTCTGGACCCAAGACTCTACTCGTCAGCAGATCTACTTTGTTGGCAACACCATTGGCTGGTGGTTGGCTAGTAGTCTGATGGCTGTCTATGCTGGTATAGTTATGGCTGATCAGTTGTCTCTGCGTCGTGGCTTGGATGTTCTAGACCACCGTACTCGCTCTCGTTTCTATAACTCGACTGGCTTTTTCTTCCTCGCCTGGGCTACTCATTATTTCCCTTTCTACCTGATGGGTCGTCAACTTTTCCTGCATCACTACCTACCCGCTCATCTCGCGTCGTCGCTGGTTTCTGGTTCGCTGCTAGAGTTTATCTTCGCCGCTGAGTCGGAGCCAGATTATCAAAAGACCAAAAAGGGTAACAAGTCCGAGCCTAAGCGCCATCTCAGTGCTGCCGAACGTTATGCTGGTCAGAGCTTATTGGGTTCCTGGATCGCCTGTATCGTGGTACTTATTCTCCTGACGATTAGCTGGTACTTCTGGCTACCTTTGACGTACGGCTACCCCGGCCTATCTCCCGATGAGATCCAGACCCGCAAGATTCTTGGTTACGATCTTCACTTCGCCAAATAGAGTATTGGCACCAAAGAAAATCCCCGAACAGCAATCATTCCTCCACCGCGTCGTGTGCGGATATCATGAGTGCAAATATACACGCACACATACATCTGTACTTACATGGGTTCTGAAAATAGAGCTGTGACGCTGTTATATCTTTTTGTATGTCTTTTTTTCTCCTTTCTTTTGTGTCGACTGTTGGTTTCTTTGTGTTATTTCTAAGAAAATGTATGTATATTTTGTGGAAAAGGGCAACGGGGAAAGCAAGCCAATTGCCGTGCTGGCACAGCATAGGCAACAAAGATTTGGCCAGTCAGTCAATCCAGATGTAGTGTGGATTAGGGAGTTTCCTGCGATATTCTAGAACAGTTAGACAAATGCTCCTTTACGACGAAGAACAAACAAAGGTACCGACAATAGAGTGAATAGAGTGGCATGGTTTTGTACGAAAAGAAGATATAGTCTTTCATTTGTGTGTAAACTGGGCTGTTAAGTTACCCCTTCGTAGTTAAAGATCTACACATGGCAGTTTGAGATCTATCGATATTAAGTACAATCGGGAGATGTTATCAATGCACCTTACCTAGCTCAGTGGACAGAATTCTGGAGGTAGGAGGCCAGCCGATGTATCTGGGGAGACGTCTGGAGAGGAGGCGTGATATATTTTTCTGGTGTCCTTAGTGCTTCTGTCCGTATAGTCAGAGGTCCCTGTCCTCCGTGTATCACCGAAGTGCTTCCCTGTTAACTGCCGCTTCCAGTGCGATTTCAATAGGTGGGCAACTCGTTGCCATGTGGTTAAGAGCTGTGGGGATAATGCAGCAGGCAGTGAGAGCGTGCTAAAGCGCTCTCCTGAGAGGCCTCCCTCGCTATTTAGCTGTGCTCTTGCTTCCTCGCGTCCTGGACCTCCACCATGTCGCCGCTGTGTGTGTCGCTGTTGACATAACTCTTGCTTTACTGCCTGTACTAGCTTTTTCACTGGAGCGCCATGTTTCCAGCCTCTGGGGATTGCGAGGATGTTCACTGATATCTTGAGCTTTCTGGCACTCATAAATATGTGCCGAGAATGTGAGTCTCCTGTCTAGGCGGACTCCTCGCCACTCAAGCAGCCGTTTTTCGATATTGTTTTCACTATGGGGGCTCCTGTCAGTTCTAGGTTCGAGTTGTCATTCGGAGTATGTTTCCTTGCCAAGTCCAGTAGTTGCGCCTTCTGGTAATTGAGTAATAGTTCGATATCCGCATACCAGCCGACGATGTATCCCATGATTTCCTTCAGGTCTCGGATACAGTTTTTCCAGCAGATTCCTTTTATCAGCTAAAGTCCGTCATCTATGTACCCTCTCAGGTAAGTTAGACTAGTTGTGGTATCAAGGGGCCATGAAGAGTATGTAAAGGATCGTGGAGGTAGGTGACCTTTACGGGAGACTTCCATTCGTGGGTCCTGGCTCTTCTATGGCGTCGTCTAACGAAATTTATGATGTCCTGGAGTCCAGAAAGGACTATATCCATTTGCATACACAACTGGGCTAATCTTTTTCCTTGGCTCTGGCAGACCGTTGGGCAGAATACCGTCAAAGGCTGTCCGGATATTGAAGGTCGGGATCGAAGTCAGTTCTCCCTTGTCATATTTTCCTTGATTTTATTAACGAGTGTGAGGGTTAGGTCTAATGCTGTTCTCTCTGGCAGAGTGCACTCACGTTCCTGAGGAAAATCCCTTTCCTCATCGCTTCCTAGGTCCGTCTAGCTACAACCCCTCTAAGAGCCTCGCTAATGGTGAGGAGGGTTGAGTCGGTATTACTTAGGGTCAGATCCGTCCGTCTCTTGTTTTAGGCTTTAGTAGTGCAATGAGTTTGGTTTCTCTGAAGAGATTAGTGATGAGGTCGATAGTACAGCCGCAAGGGTCGCATTGCGAGGTGCAGCGGACTGTTCTTGTCGAGCCCAAAATCTCCACCAACCAGAGGGGGTCTTTACCGACTTGTGAATTGCCACCTACACGCTTTGCATTTTGGCACCTTACTCGTACTCTCTCCAACCGAGCATCTTGATCGTACCTCCAAACGCTGCCTAAGCGTCGTTTCTGACGTCCTCTTCTGAAGTCCGGCTGGAAATCAACTAGCTTACTGTAATGATGTTAAGCAGTGTCAAAATATTTTAGATTTATAAATTTGTCCAAACTACCTTCCGTATCTCTCCTTCGCCGCGCTCCCATATATAATGTGCTTGTTGAAGCTTGAGGACATTATCGTGACCTTCATTGGTCTCGATGTTCGCACTGTGTGACAAGATGTACTGTTTCTGATATTTCATGTATACTCGCTGCATCAATTTCAATATTTGTATGCTGTATCGAGATACCTACGAGATGTGAAGTATACTATGCGTTTAGTTTCTTTTATTACCTCCAAGATAAAGGTTAGTAAGCAACTAATTCAAAAACACATGACACAGTACTCCTCAAGATAAATACTGTGCCAGTTTGTGCTTAGTCATGATTGTGTTAGTGCTCAAATAGTTTGATGATCGGTAGCATGTTTTCATCATTTCGCTAGCTCAGCATGTTTTATCTACAAATGAGTTATCAAGGACGCTACTTATATCACATCATTAAAACTTTTATGTTTTTAGAATACATTTTTCTATGGCTAACTAAATAAAGGAATCAATTCAAAGCATATGCTTTTCAATACTAGCATCGCCTAAAAACCTCCTGACCTACAACTAAGGCTCTCTAATGCCTAGACAACTTCCCGCCGGATGGGTCAGAGTCAACAATCAGAAGCTATCTGGCAATGAAGCTGATTCCGAAAAGCTGTCCGGAGTTGACTGCGACCACCGCTCTAAAAAACAGCAAACAGAAGACCCTGATAACCTGGAAACACGCAAACAAGCTAAGAGACCAAAGGCCTCTTCGATCTCACCTACCGATGATAAGGAGCAGGCACAGAAAACACCAAAAGAAGTGTGCGTATTGGACACAGCAGACAAGACGGACATTGCGATTTGAAATATTGACATTATGCAGGTTCATGATCTATGGTGTTGACCATGATGATAAGTACTGCATGGTAGAGGATGAACTACTTGAGATCTCTAAAAAATTCACCGCTCATCTTCACGCGGCAGAATATGAGCGCCTCAAAGCAGAAGCTCGAGCTCAAAATTCAGAAACTATCCGCAACATATCGCGGCCAGTTATTGGATCCATGTCAACCACAGAGGACACACAGCAGCCCCGACAAATCAGGCAGCATAAGCTCCGCCAAGCAGTCCAATATATCACGGCGGGAAAGGACGAAGGTCCGGTAGATGATATGATTAAGGCTGGATCATCCTTGCATAAACTTATGCAGTTGGGTGCTGCGGCAGAGGTACCATTGATGCACATCTCAGCGTCTAAACGCTCGTTAGTGAGTCAACATAGCGCAGATTCACAGCGATCACATACACAAGCTACGGCGCTTTCTTTGTCTCCGAAGAGCACACAAAGGCATCAGAGTCCACATATAGGCATGTCTCGGATGGCAATAGAAACACCCAGAGCACGGGAGGTATCGCGGGGAAGAACATCGACTACCAATACACATACTCAGCCTAGCACCCCTGGACCTAAAGCTGTACCGTCTCAGGTAGCTGTGACAACACCGCACCATGCAGTTGCGACTCATCACATACATATTCTATCCGACGATGATGATGACGAAGATCTGGGGGCTATCCCAAACTCTACCCTACGATCTATTCCAAGAATACGACATCTAACACAACGACCTTCGCCCTATATCCACGACGACCTTGATCTCGTAGTAGAAACGCCAAGCAAGAAGCCGACCGCGCTTATTGAAGCAGGCACGTCTGCGTCAACCTCGACAACAAGCCAAGACGGCCATATAAGCACAATGACATCTACGGCCGCTGGAGACAGCGACAACAGCGATGATATATTTGCGGATATGCGCAAGAAACGCAGAGCTAAGATGCAGGATCATAGGCCTCTGCGGCGTAGAGAGAAACAGCCAGATAAATTGTTGACACCTGCAGTACAGACGGAGACTGGGGATGTAATGCCGACGTTTTTATAATCAAAGCGGCTGTATCATTAGGATTACATATCACGTCACCGTAATCATGCCCCACCGGGAAACATGGCTAAGAATAAACCCTAGTTCATGACCCTAGAATCAGTTACCAGGGCTCAAATGAGGTTGCTGCAAAACTCAGTCCGCGGGGCAAAATAGCGATAAGCGCTTTTCAACCCGATAAAGCAGAGGGGCAAAAAAAAGCATAAACGAAAATGAAAATGATACCGACCTAGCCAATAAACATTCGGGCCAATTTTATCATTCTGCATCATCGACCATTTTGATCATTGATCATCATCGCTGCCAAATAAAATTTTGCATCTTAAACTACCGTTAGTGATGCTGAATTCATAAAGAATCTTTGTGCCCTTATTAGAGTTTGTTATTTTCATTCAAACTCTGCGTTATTATACCCTTATTGTTTAATTTTCGTGCAGCTGCCTGCCTTCTTCTGTTTGGCTTCTCTTCCTGTTTCCTCTCAATAGAAGCAACTATCAATCTCTGTCTCTCGTCAAAACTATCACGAGCCTCTATATCCGCAATGTCTATGGACCTTGATGCCCCAGTGCAGCTGACCGGCACTGCCGGCAACGGCGCCACGTGAGTCGATCTCCTTTGTTGTCACTTAATATTTCTCTTGTCGACTGTCTTCTCGTCGATCTAGTACTACTTATACTAAATCTCACACTCTAGAATTTTGTGCTGCAACTGCGGTGCCCCAATCGATGGAACTACTGCCGCTGGTGCACTCTGCTATGACTGCATCAAGCTCACCGTCGATATCTCGCAAGGCATCCCGCGTGAGGCCACCCTGCATTTTTGCAAGGACTGTGACAGATGGCTCCTGCCACCTACCACTTGGGTCGTGGCCATGCCCGAGTCGCGCGAGATGCTGGCCCTGTGTTTGAAGAAGCTGCGTGGCCTGACAAAGGTCCGCATAGTCGACGCCAGCTTTGTGTGGACGGAGCCTCACTCACGCCGCATCAAAATGAAGATGACCGTCCAGGACGAGGTACAGAGCGGCGTGCTGCTGCAGCAGAGCTTTGAGGTCACCTACATCGTCCATACTCAGCAGTGCCCTGAGTGCGCTAAGTCATACACCGCCAACGTGTGGCGTGCCTGTGTTCAGGTGCGCCAGAAGGTTCACCACAAGCGTACCTTTTTGTTCCTCGAACAGTTGATCTTGAAGCACAACGCCCACCGCGATACATTAAATATCAAGGAAGCTAAGGATGGTATTGACTTCTTCTTTGCCAACAAGAACCAGTCTGAGAAATTCCTAGATTTCCTGAATTCTGTCGTGCCTATCAAGAGTAAGAAGTCCCAGGAGCTGATTTCGCAGGATATACACACCTCCACTAAGTCGTACAAGTTCACCTTTTCCGTCGAGATCGTACCTGTTTGCAAGGACGATCTGGTCGCTCTTCCCATCAAAATGGCTAAATCTATCGGCAATATCTCCCCTCTTCTGCTATGTCACCGAATTGGCACCTCTGTCTACCTGATGGACCCGAACACTCTCGACACCGCCGATATCTCTGCTAACATCTACTGGCGCGCTCCTTTCTCGCCACTTTTGGATGCCCCCGATCTGGTCGAATTCATAGTCATGGATATCGAGCTAACGGCTGCTAAGAAGGGTAAGTGGCATTTGGGCGAGGCGACAGTAGCTCGCGCATCTGATCTCGGTTCCAATGACAAGACATACTTTACCCGCACACACCTGGGCGGTCTGTTGCACGCTGGCGATTCTGTCATGGGGTACATGCTAACAGGCACGAATTTCAACAACGTGGAGCTGGATGCTATCGAAGCGTCGAGTACATACTCATCCATTGTCCCCGATGTCGTGCTGGTCAAGAAGGTGTACCAGCGCCGCAACCACCAGCGCCGCAACTGGGAGCTGAAGCGCATGAACAAGGACGATGGCGAGCTGCTTCCTAAGAAGGCTGACCAAGAGCGCATGGACCGCGACTACGAACTATTCCTGCGGGATATTGAGGAGGACGATGAGATGCGCCAGGCTATGGCCCTGTACAAGAGCAAGAACCGGCCAGCTGCTGCGGACGCAATGAGCATAGCTGATACTGATGCTGGCTCTGAATCCGATCTGAAAATCAACATGGACGAGCTGCTTGATGACTTCGAGGAAATGACTATGCAGGGTGCGTAATCAATGTATCTTGAATATTTATCAAAACAAATAATCAAAACAAAACAGCAGCATCTCTTTTATTCTTGGGCTAAATGGTTATGGTTATGAACAAAAAAGTTTGGGTCTCTTGGTTCTTGGGGGTTTTTCGTTTGTCTCTTTGCTTCTCTTATTTTGTCATTATCTTGGTCACCTTCTGGTTTATTCGGCCATATTTTTTTCTTTCCTACGTTTCAAATTGCTATCTCGGAATCGAATAGTCATCAGTAACAGACATGACTGCTGGACTTGGATATATAGATACAGATACATATTGCATATTGTAATAAGCCAGATTGGGAAGAATACATTTGCTATCAACAAGATGTAGAGTGAATAGATATTGGTATACGGGTGAAATAATAGGCCACTTAGGAACTCTGTCGAAACAAAGATAGAGAATAAACGTTTTGATGCATGGACAAGGAAACCTAAGAGCCTTTCCTCGTTCTCTCCTCTTTTAAACTTAGAAGATTTTGTTGAGCACCCGTGATACACTTGCCGACTGGGCCTCGTTGATATTCTTGGCCATCTTTGTCTTCTGTTTGAACACTCTCTGCTCACCACTCTTCTTCTCCTGATGGATCGCGGCCGAGCGAAGCGAATCCTCATCGGCGGTGCCATCCGGCAAGATCTTGCGTCTCTTCTTGGCCTGACTTGTTTGAATGCCATCGAGCATCTTAGCGCGCTCCACATTCCGCACAAACTCCTTGTTCTCTCTGGTCGCTTTTGCAATTTCGGCCTGCATGCGACTCGCGCGCTCAGCGTTTTCCGCCGCGATCTGAACCATGAGATCTCGCCACTTGAAGCCGCGTAGATAGACGAGACTCCAGACATCGTCGCGATAATATGAGCCTTTTTTACCCCCAATCGTCCGCGCATTAATTAATTCGTAGGCGCGCTTCGCATCCTTTTTGCTGACAAATTCTACCCAGCCTTCAGTGAAAAGGCGCTTCTTGTTCCCACCGGCCCGCACGCGTCGCGTGTGGGCGGCTGGGTCTTCTTCGAGTAAAAAGGTTCGGTTGATGGTGCCATATGGCTCTAATAGCGTTCGGAGCTTGTGCGGCTTCATGAAGGGCGGGATACGGGAGACGTATAGGACGCCAGATTTCTTGACGGCGTCTTCGGAAACGATTAGGTTCTTTTTGGCGAGTTGCTTGGGTGCCGCAGGAAGCTTGCTAAGTTGCTTCTTCTTATTGCTTTCACTGTGCTTGACAGAAGACTTGGCCTGGGTTGAATCCCCTTCTTCATTGTTGGATTCTTGATTAATGTCCTCGTCCTCGTCCTCATCTTCGCTCGTCTCGGCATCGCTACTGGTAGCGGAAGGCTTAACTTTTCTACTCTTGCCCTTGGCACGAGTATCGTTCTCAGAATCCGAAGCAGCGCCGATATCACTGTCGGACTCATCAGACTCTCGTCTTCTTTTGTTCTTTAGCGAGCTGCCTTTGCGCATATCTTCGGCTTCGGAGTTGTAATTGTCGTTCTCATTGTCGCTTTCAAGGTCGTCGAGCAGCGGATTCCGCTTATCTTTGCTCGGCATTGTGTTTGTAATTTGAAGCCGAGATTCAATCAAAGCTATTGAATAAGAATCAAATTGGGATTGATTAGAAGGAACACCGATGGTCAAGATTTAGTCTAGTTACCTTGGCGGTCTATTCTGGTGCTGTTGATATCTAACATTGCGATTTGCCAAATATTTTTGAGCGCCACACATGATAACAGGATAAGCTTGATGGAAAATGTGGGCACCTTCAGCCACAGCATGTGGCGTCACTTGTATAATGTTCAACGAGTACAAGATAATCACGGAAACTAATTGCATAGTATGTGTAATGGTACTAATAGAATAATGGTAACAAAATATCGTTAACTATAAAAAAACTAGACATACGTGAATGATATGAAGATGTGGAAAGTATACATGGAGGGAAGAACCCCGAATAGAGTCGGCTTGGAAGTGTCATGATAGCAGATTCACCTACTACTCTATTTGTGCCAACGCGCCATCCAACGCTTGATCTACAAACGAGACAGGCGCTTTGTAGCTTCGGTCGGTGGCTTCAAAGCCTCCTCGGCCATTGCTCGACCAGCAGCTCTTCCAGAAAAGATGCACCCGCCCACAAAGGTGCCCTCGAGAGAGTTATAGCCGTGTACACCGCCGCCGCCAAACCCGGCAGCTTCGCCCGCTGCATAGAGACCGGTAAATTGGTTGCCATCAGCCTTCATCACATTGCTGTGAAGATTGGTTTCAATGCCGCCCAGGGTCTTACGCGTGAGCAAATTCAGTCTCACAGCAATCAGCGGGCCATGCTTGGGGTCAAGCAGTTTGTGCGGGACAGCTACTCGGCTGATACGATCGGGGGTATAGCTGCGGGCATTCTGTATCAGCATTGCCTGAGCATCTTTTGAGAACGCGTTGTCGAATTGGGAGTCTCGGGACTCAACAGCTTCGCGGATGGCAGCATATTCAAGCTGAGGACCCGCAGATCGGCGTGCTAGCTCGTTCATGCCGGCCACAAGGTCTTCGAGATTGTCGCGGACAACAAAGTCTTCACCGTGATCCTGGAAAGCACGCACGGGCGCAGGGCCACCGCCACCGTTGAGGAGACGGTTACGGATCAGCTGCAATAGGCTTTTTCCAGTGATATCTGGGTTCTGCTCTGATCCCGATAAGGCAAACTCGCGCGCGATGATGCTCTTATCTAGGATAAACCAGGAGTAGTCATATCCCGTACTGCATATGTGCTTCAGTGTGGCTAGGGTGTCGCTTCCGGGGAATAAGAATGGCGGGAAGCGCTTGCCAGTGGCATCGAGCCACAGGGAGGACGGGGCTGGTAGAATCCGAATGCCATGGTCAGGCCAGATCGGACTCCAATTTTTTAAGCCCTCGGTGTAGTGCCACATGCGGTCTCGGTTGATGACATTGGCGCCAGAGCCCTCGGCGATGTCGATCATGCGTCCGTCAACGTGGGCAGGAACACCAACAACAAAGTTCGTGGGCACCTTAGGGCCGAGACGGTCTAAGGGCCAGACCTTCTTGACGGCCTCTGGGTTGCCGCCAATGCCACCAGACGAAACAAGTACGGTCGAACCGCGGATCTCAAAGGTATCGACAATCTTGCGTGACGATTTGACACCACGTGGTGAGTCGTCATCCTCCAGAATGCTTCCGCGCACGCCAACAGCCTTGCCGTCTTCGACGATGATGGAATCGACCTGGTGACGGTGGCGGAACTCGACCAAGCCGCTTCGAACGGCAGCCTGGACAGGCTCTTCAAAAATACGAACCACTTCTGGTCCTGTTCCCCAGGTCAGATGGAAGCGCGGGACCGAGTTTCCGTGACCTTCAGCAACACCGCTTCCGCGCTCAGCCCAGCCGACATTCCACATGAAGCGGAGCCCAAGACTCTTGAGGTACGTCTCCATCTCATCGGTGGCAAAATTGACAAAAGCGTCGGCCCATTGGCGCGGCCAGTGGTCCTCAGGACGATCGAACTGGGCGCTGTTGAGCCAGTCTCGCCGGGCAAGCTCGCGGGAGTCTTTGATGCCCATCCAACGCTGCTCTGACGAGTTGACGCAAAAGACGCCACCGAGCGACCAGAAGGCCTGGCCACCAATGTTGTTGGCGTTCTCCTGGTCAACGATTATGACTGGAACATTGCGTAATGTGAGCTCGTATGCGGCGACAAGACCGGCAAGACCGGCGCCGACTATGATTGCCGGGGCAGGCTTAGGCGGTTCTTGAGGGTCACTCATGGTTTTGAAAGTCGTAGGGAAGTCAAAGAACTGTCAAAAGGATGCTGTGTAGGATGATAAGCTTAGATTCTGACTAGGGGTTGATGCTGAAGAATTCAAGCGATAATTAGTGTGTTGATAGCGACAGCAATTGAGTGTGATGGATGAGGGTGGAAAGATAAGGGATGCTAAATGAAAGCAATGGATCGTGGCTAGAAACGGTGAATAAAAGCAAAGAGCGCAAAATAGAAGCTACGAAATTATAACAACCAACATGCCACATTCTTATGGTTTTGGAGTAGGCCAAGGCAAAGTAGCTACTAAGCCCGCAACCAAGAGGGTAGGTAGTATTTAAAAAATTGTAGCATTGAGAGGTCTCGTTGCAGGTGATTTGCCAAGCTGTTGTATCTTTACCAACAAATGCACAACTTGTCTAACTCTTTTTATATACTTTAACTGGTGTGGTATATCTGATTGCGATCATTAGTTCTAGACCCACGATCGGAATATCGATCCATGCCTTCGCTTACTTCAAAAAGAAACGACGAGCCTTGTTGCTTGATTAGCAGTAGCGCTCGGTTCTCGCCATTAGTTGCCATTTCGACCTTGAGGCGCTTCGATTCTTCGGATTTTATTGATGTTATCAAGCTGACACCTTGAGATCTGTTGTATTTTTGGTGTGATGATGCCACGCAACATGACAAGAGGCTTAAAATAACCTTACACGGCCACTCTAAGTCGCACTCAATAATTTTGATGAGATTGATGGCCTTAAGACATATCAGCTATCGGCATCATGCTAAGACTAGTCGATGTCTTGCTATTTAACGATGGATGTCAGTATTTAGGGTTACGGCAAAGGGTTACCGGGTAATTTTTGCCAGACTCCGTGACCGCCGATCTAGGGCCTCTCTACTAATGACTCAATTACTCAAGTCTAACTCACCATGTTAGGGTCAACTGCTTCTGCACGACGCCTTAGCATCGCCTTCTACCGCTCTCGTTTCAACCGAGTGTTCTGTCTGCCTCTAAGAACAACAACAGCAGTAGTAGCTTCTTCAGATACCCGCAGCCTCGGCATCCGCTGCCACTCGGCGTGCTCCTCGCCATCCTCGCCCCGACCGGCCGCGAGCCGCACAGCACAGCCCAGAATGTCGGCTGAAGTCATCCCGACGACGCAGATCCGCGTGCTGCGAAACGTTGACGTGCTACGGCGCTGGCGCAAGCCGCTAGCCGAGACGCAACGCATCGTGGCGCTCGTGCCGACAATGGGTGCACTGCACGCAGGCCATCTCTCGTTGATCCGTGCCGCCGCTCGCGATGCCCACCACGTCATCGTCAGCATCTACCTCAACCCGGCACAGTTCGGTGCCGCTGAGGACCTAGCAAGTTATCCAGTCACGTGGGCTGCCGACTGCGCCCAGCTGGCCGCGCTCGACCGTGAGCTGGCCGATGACGGCGCCAACCTAGGCCGCATATCCGCCGTGTTTGCGCCGTCTACCGCTGACATGTATCCTAGCGGCTTTCCTGGCCAGGCCGTTGACTCGACCGGCAGCTTTGTGTCCATCACGCCCGTCGGCAGCGTGCTTGAAGGCGCTTCACGGCCGACTTTCTTCCGCGGCGTCGCCACCGTATGTCTGAAGCTGTTCAACGCTGTGCAGCCTAACCGTGTCTACTTTGGCCAGAAGGACGTGCAGCAGACTGTCGTCATCAAGACCCTCATACGCGACTTCTTACTGCCCATCGACATCGTTATTGGCCCGACCCAGCGCGAAGCCGACGGCCTTGCGCTTAGCTCGCGCAACGTCTATCTCGGCTCTCGTCGCCGCAGAGTCGCCACCGTCTTACACAATGCCCTTCAGGCTGCTGAGGATGCTATCACCGCTGGATCTACTGACCGCTCCGCTATCCTCACCGCGGCAAACGCCATATTTGACACCATCCTAACTGCGCAAACTGCTCTGCCACCTGCTGAGCGCGTGCTCTTTGCCGTAGACTATATCTCGCTAGCACATCCAAACACCATGCAAGAACTAGATACCCTGGACCCGGAAACTGGCGCCATCCTTAGCGGCGCCGTTAACTTTCCGCCCGTCGAAGAGCCGCAGACTGGCGAGGATCTCGGTCATAGAGACGGTCCAGCGGTTCGTCTAATTGATAACATCATCGTGACACCGCGGAAGTAGGGAAAGAAGCAAAATAAGTACTGACTGACGGACCGTACCTTCGTATCCATGTAAATAGAAATAAGAATGCTGGCGGATGGCCGCGTCTGTCTAGTAATATAACAATATATAAATAAATAAAAACTAATACGCTGCTATCTGTTGTTCATATTCTAGTATGTAAATAAGTGTGCATAGCTAGTATATATCGACTGTGCTAGCCCTCCATATCAGGTCACAACTTATAGGCGTTCCATTAGCGCACCGAGGCGCACCAAGTGTCTTGTCTTTCTTTATCTCTTTCTCTCTTCACTGCTTCACACTGTGACTTTTGTCTCGTTTGCTGTCGTTTGGTGGAGTTACACAGCCTGTCCCGGAGACTTGGACGCTAAACGAGGAGAGACCTACGAAATACCTTTGAGGCTTCTGTATGTCTTGTCTTGCCTTCTAAGATAGAAAAAAATATAAAAAGGTACCTAATATAGCAACCCAGCTTAGAGACGCGCCTTGTCTAGCGACCGTCTGCGATGTCCCTGTCGCCTCGCCTTAGACTCGGACTTATCATCATTAACCTGCTGTGTAGCTGCTGTGCTTTCGCTGGCCTTCTTCGCTTCTTCAAACAGCCCTTTGCCAAGCTCGTCGGCTAGACGCAGCACGCGCTTGCTGACTGTCTCGCCATCGCGGCGGTTCTTGCCTTCACGCCGTGTGGCCGCAATCTTCTCTGTGAAATCCCACAGTCGCCCGCTTGGCATCAGAGCACCCGTCTCACTAGACCGCACTGGCATCCACGCCGCCGCTATGCGAAGACGAGAAACCATCTTATTAGGGCCCTTGAGAGTTGGGTCGTAGAATTTGCGTACTTGTATAATGCCTTCTTCAGTAAATCTTTGGTATGAGTTCTTGAGCGTCTCCTTGTTGACTGACTCAAAGTAGCTCAGATCGCCTTGATGATAGAGTGTTTTGCCCAACTAAGAAGCAGGCAGACAGGTTGTATGTTAGCAAAGTAGACGCCATAAGGTATAGAGACGGGGTCGATAAGTAATTGGAGCAATAGTAGTACTACTTACAAGTTGTGCGCTGTTTTGCGCCTGGGTCACTCCGATCCACAACGCTTCGGTAGATTTAGCGTCAGGCCCAATCGGAGGCGTAAGACCCATAATTGAAACAGCAGCCAGCCAGCTGCTCTCGATGAATGGCCAGATAAGGAAACAGTAGAAATCAAAGTTCTCACGCCCAGCCTGGCGCTCGCGATCTGACAGGCCAACCTTGGTAATAGATCTAGTGGGCCTGTCGTCACTGCGCTGGAGCACAATCACACCGTCCCGCTCTAGTCCTATTAGTGTGTTCTCAAGATTGGCTGCTAGACCGTCATTTGGGAAGATGAATTCGCCGCGGAACAGTGACGATAGGAACAGTACGTGCGCCCTGAGCTCCTCGTACGAGATGTCTTGCATAGCAGGACCGCCTCCTTGCTTGACTTTGGTGTACATGGCAGCACTAACCAAGGCCTCGCTGATGAAGAGGTGGATGGTCATGTTGC
Organism: Endoconidiophora polonica; assembly: GCA_001856765.1. Classification (NCBI taxonomy): domain Eukaryota; kingdom Fungi; phylum Ascomycota; class Sordariomycetes; order Microascales; family Ceratocystidaceae; genus Endoconidiophora; species Endoconidiophora polonica. Next base: position 57,973 of record LXKZ01000041.1, on the reverse strand, counting down.
GGTAAAACGACAGCTGGAAGCGATCGACTGCGTAGTACGTCGGCTCGGGAAGTCCACGGACCTCGCCTACAAGCTCCTTTCCGAGCACATCAAGTCCACGTGCAATGATATCTGAAAGTGGCGCATTTCCAAAGTGTGCTACTCGTCCGCCCTTGGCCCGTACGCGCTGCGTCAGCCAGTCAACTCGTCGCTCTAGCTCCTTCTGGCCAACACCGCGGCCACGGAGAGTTAGGAGCACTGTACCAATCAAAGCTGTAGGCATCACAACCGATACAGCGTTGATGTCGTTCAGTACTTGGTACCCCAGCGTACGTAGTAGCTTATGGCGCACGGCAGTACTGGCCGGCGTTTGATCAAGAGTGAACGAGGATGGCGGCGGGCATAGTTTTGTCAGTTGGTCAGTGATAAAGCCGCGCAAGCTCCATGGCTCGTGGAACCGCACGTCGACACGTCCAAACCGCAGCGATAGCACGGATGACCCGCCCATGACAAAGTCCATTAGGTTCTCCTTCTTTTTAGGCTGGCCTAAAAGTTCAGTGACGTAGCCCCCAGTCTCAATGACCTTGTCGTACTGTGTACTAACGGGGCATATGACACAGTCATCGACACGCCCTGAGAGCACGCTATCCAGCACAAAACTGAGAATGCCCAGTTTAGGTGGTAGCAGCTTTCCAGTGCGCGAGCGGCCGCCCTCGATAAAGCACTCCAGATTATAGCCACACTGAAGCATAGTATCAATGTAGGTTTGAACCAAAGTGGTGTACAGCACGTCGTCGCCAAAGCTACGGCGAATCCACATGGCACCACACTTTTGTAGGAAATCACCAAGTACTGGGATGTTCAAGTTGTCACCAGCCACGACGGTTGGCAGTGTTAGGCCGAGTCGAAAACATATAATTTGCAGTGAAACATAGTCAACATGTGAGCGATGGCAGGGTAGGAACACGATGCTCTGCTGTTTAGCCTGTGCCACTTCGGCGACCTTGCGCAACCGTAAAACCTCTTCGCTGGACACATGAATACCCTGATGGTAGGCTCTTAATGTCAGCTGCGTGGCTAGATATGCACCGCCGCGGACATAGTTCTTGCTGTCAAACTTGACCATCATATTGTCGAGCTGTTTCTCGGCAACAGCTTCGAGACCACCAGTGATATCATTCTGGCGTTTCGACCTAAGCTCATCATGTTTAGCAGATGATGGTGCACCAAAGCAGCCCTCTTCCTCCTCTTTACGAAGGCGCTCGTTAGTGAGCTCGGCCATGCGGTCTCTGAGCAGCTTGGCCGACATGACTTTGGACTTCATGTCGCTGCTAAATCCGGGGTACAAGATAGGCTGGCCAATAAAATTATCGTAGCCACGCCACCCTGAGCCAGACATGTGAAGTGATATCTCACGGAGGAATCTATAGCAACAGTTAGTTTACAATATAAGCAGTAGCCCGAAACATGCAGTGTATATTGTCTAAACACGCCAGTCTATACGTACTTGAAAGGCTCGGAGCGGAACGAGGGCATGTTATGTAGCAACGCCTCCTCCTTCTCCGATGCAAGTGGTGTTGCGGTACTGTCGCCGGCACTTGCCTTGGCAGGCGGAACATAGCCCGTTGGCTGCAACGTGATTTCGCTTCCGCGGATCTGCAGGTCTGGCGCAGTAATCGGCAGCTTATTCTCCGTCTCAGACAGGCCGCTGTTATTACTGTTGCTGTTATTCTTGTTGTCTATAGGCTCACCGATCATCTGCGCCGTAGCGGCAGAAGAGTCTTCGTCTACACCAGACATTATGTGAGGGATAGGAAAAGCTTGCTTTTGTTAACGCTTGTGTTTTGAGTTTATCTATAAGGCCTTGCTAGAAATGGGTGAGCGCGTATAGCGCTAGCAAAACAGCCTCTGCGCAGTTGCAAATGGCAACTTGAAAAGAGATCTATTACGGAATAGATGGATTTCTGCTTTAGTGATGAGAAAGCGCAAGCATCTATCAAAGGAGGCGCGTTATTGCTGATGGATCCTGGAAACAAGTATATAGGTATGTAGTGTTGAGCTTGACAGCATTTGTTTACAGGCGGACAAACAGCTGCTATAAGCAAGCCGAGTATTATTCTACTCAAGTGAGCTTGTAGAAGCTTGCCGAAACGACGACTTGTTGCTGCTGGGCGGATGAGGTGTTCGAAATCAACAAGCAAAAAGGGTTTGATGAAGTTGCGACTAGGGTCCAGACACAATGCGCCTCTTTGCGCAATAAACAACAGCTTTGCCGAAGAAGGAAAGGTCGGAGGACGGATGGTAAAACTATCAAGAAGAGGGAAGGACGGATTACACGAAAGCTAGAGATCGAAGTAATGCAAAGACGGCGAGGCTGAGGCCTACAAAACTAGGCTCACGATATGGTTGGGAAAGGCCACGGCGGATGGCTCTGCAGCAAAAGTGTTGTGGTTTGATGTTGCAGTTATTGTTGTTGGTCCCGTTTGTTGGTAAACTTCCCAATCGCCGGTTCCTAAAAAACCGCTTTAGGCTAGCAGCTAGGCAGCTATAGAGAAAGGCCTGGAGAATTTGGGGTTCAGAGGGCTTCTTCAGTGCTCGGCGCAAAAGCGCAAGCAGTAAAATCTGCCGAAACTGCACGCATAGTTGCCGTCACCCCTGAAAGGGAGTAGTAAAAGTAGTCCTAATAAAAGCAAGTTGTTATAGCTAGCTATTTTTTAAGCATAATACAGGAATCCCAACTACTTTTTTTCAATTTATAAATCATTACTTGATTAGAAGGTTAACTTATAATGAGAGATCCCAACTACTAAAAAAGCCCCAAGTAGCGTGGGGTAGACGTTAACTACTTACAATATAATACAGGGGTAGGCATGCGGTCTTTCTGGCTTTGCTAAGCTTACTCCAAAGCGACAAGCTTCCCTTGGGTGATCTGCGGCTAAATATGGCTATACAGATTTTGGCAGCAAACTTTATATGAGACACAGTGATGCAGTATTTGCAACCTCACTCTGAAAGACAACCTCGCTAACTTTAACGATACATCTTATCTTCTTAGTTGGTTTTCAATCTATTTATTACGCAGATGGCTTCAGACCCCACCAAAGATCTTACCGTCTGCGGCCTTCTTGAGCGCGCCCACTCGCCCACCAGCGCTAAGCGCATCTACACCGAGAAGATTCAATACCGGCCTCTTCTCCTCCGACCATCCTCACCCGAGCCAGACGACAAGCGCGCTGCCCGCCGCAGCCTTCGCGCCAAAGCTAAAGCTCTAGCTAAGCGCAAGCCCGCGCCCCTTTCTGGCCGCGCCGCCCGCCGTCTCGGCCTGTACGCCCTGCCACGCACCGGTGTCAAATACGCCACGTACATGCCTCTCCTCGCCCTCTGGGAGGCGTATGTGCGTGATTTACTAGGTCCCAGCGATCTGCGTTCGGGCGGAGCCTCAGCTGCGGCCAAGCTGGCGGCTGCCGAGTTCCATGGTGCCCTGGTGGAAGTTTGTAGAAGTAAATGTCCGGGTAGGGTTGGCCTGAAGGGCATCGTTGTCAAGGATACACAGCAAACCTTAGAGCTAGTCACGGAAAAGAACCAGGTCAAAACGGTGCCGAAAGAGGGCACGACTTTTCGTGTCCGGATCCCCATTCTCGCAGAGCAACAAGCTGCTGACGTAACAGAGCATGCAGATGAGTTTGTGTTCGAAGTCATGGGCGATCAATTTATGTATCGTGCGCCGGATCGCGTGAACAAAAGGTTCAAGAACCACTATCTCAAGACGCTCTAGACAGAAGCCTGATGCTTCACACTCTTATTAATCAGTGCTACTATCTATAAGGGATTTTATAGGGGTTTTAACAGTACCCAATGCCTCCCCCCCCCCCCCCCCAATTTCTTCAGACTAGTTAAAACCTAACGTAATATAATTATTGCAATGTCAGCGATGCCGCCCATTCTTCTAGCTTCATTCTAGAACTATTCGTGATCTTTGTTACATAGGAGGAGACTGTCTATGTCTAAAACAGATCCCATAAACTGACTCTGCCGTCCTTGCTGCCTACCGCAAGCCAATGAGTATTGCGCGCCTTTGATAGCCGCCGCTCACGCATTGAAACAACTCCCCGCGTTGTTGGAACTAAACTCTCAAATTCAGTGCCCACACCAACTGCCGTAGCTCTCGCCTGCGTCGGGGCATTGATACCTTCGCCCGCACGACTCCATGCACTTCCGTCAGCAAACTCGGTAGTAGGTAGCTCTTCAAATACAACCGACGAAACAGCAGATCCTGAGTCTGTTGCTGCTGCTGTTACAGATCCATGCGCGTCCTGTTGTGAACCGACACAAGCGAAAGCTGTAGCAAAGCAGCCGACTTCGTGCCACTTCAGCACGGCGACTTCCTTAAGTGTCTTGCATGAATACACTCGCCCGCGCGCATCCCATCCACTAGTCGCTAGAATCTTTCCGTCTGAGCGGATACTCAGGCCCTGTTGGCCGGAGTGCTTCGTATTGACCACGCGCACTGGGGTCGTCACCGCATCTATCGTCGGGCCACCGCTGCCGGTTTTGGCAGGCGCCGGCACCGGGTGCTTAGCAATGACCGCATCGGCGCTGGTAGTGATGAAAAAGTCGCGCTGCGGCGACATTTGTAGAGAGAGAATGGGCTGGTTGTGCGCCGTATAGTTGTATACGAGGTTCCAGGCGCCGTCGCGGCTCAGTCGGGAAACTGTCGCCTGGCCGTTTTCGTAACCGGCGGCTAGTGTCAACATGCCGTTATCGTAGCCCAGCGCAACTGCCATGACCATGCCAGCGCTTTGGACAGATTGGACGGTGTGTCTACGCATCTGACTAGGCAGATGGAAAACGTCAATCTAGAGCGCCGGGTTAGGAACTTGAATCCCTCTGTGTGAAATGTTAGGACTACTTACACCTTCAAGCATCAGGGCGTTTGGTACAGCCAATAATATCTCTCTAGCAGAATCCATGCTTTCGCCTGGGGTAGCTGTACAGCTTGTGAAAGCACAGAAATTCATAGAGTTTACAGGCATCAGGAAGTCTATCCACGGCTTCGGTCTAAGCTGCGGTAAATCAGTAAGTGGCGCCTCTTTACTGAGCGCTACCTGATTCCCTTCAGCTAGCTTCCAGACGATCAGCTCGTTATCACGTCCATGTCTAGCCAAGTCAGTCTCCATATGCCCATCGTCATTAGGGGGTGTGAAAGAAAAGGCCGTCGACGTGGTCTCTCAAGCTATATCTATAGACTTACGTTATGAGACGCTCGCCCCAAGATTGGATCGCCAGCACAGGCTTCTGGTGCGCCTGCCATACAGCTGCTGGCCGCATTGTCACGAGATCCCAGAGCACTATATAGCCATCTGCATCGCCTGTGGCCAGCTGCGCATTACCTCGAATGAACCGCGCAGCGTGGACCTGTGCCTTGTGTCCACGCAAGATAACCTTTGGCGTTGGGGCGTCCATCTCAGCTTGGTCAGAATATAAAGAAGGTAGCCGCAGTATCCGGTATGTTTGAGCAAAAAAGACAGCCACTTTCTTATTGCCTCTTTCTCCTCGTTTTCCGCCTATATGCAGTGTGGCCAATGAATTTGGACCGATTTGCTCGAATATAAAAACAAAAGACAAGAAAAATGCGGGATGATATGCCGGATGGCAGAAGCCGTTCGCATAACACTACCAAATCGGGCGGCGTTGCTGTTGTGTACCAACGCCTGCCTACTTTGTATCCTTGTTACTCTTTTACTGCTTTTGCTTCCAACTCTTGATCGTTTTTTTATTCAATTGTTGCTTTTTCCGGACTTCCTCTAGATTGCTAGATAGGCTGGAAGCTTCGCTTTCGCTTAGTGTCCTAAGTCAGCTAATGCTTAGTATCTGCTGTGATATCTGCGGCACAGCATAGAGACGATTTGTTGCTTTGAGATTTTCGGGATCCGCCTTCTCTTCGTCGCCAAGAAATAGTGCTTGATATGTTAGTAAGGATATTTTGGGCAAGCAAATATTGCGCATTAAGAACATCCGTAGTGTTTGGCGATGCCTCAAAGGGAACTCGTCATTAGTGATAAATCAATCTTAGCGCCAGCAAGTGGCCCATAATAGTAACCGTACCCTAACCCGTCGGCATAAGCTAGCGAGTCATAACCCTAAATATACAATGTAAGGAGGATTAGGTGATTAGCGATTAAAGTTTTTTATTACTGTAACAAAGCATTCTTTTTTTATCTTAAATAGAGGAAACTATCACCACAAAAAACGTGCTGTCAATCATTTGTCATTCAGAGTAGAGAAAAAAGGAAAGGAGCAAAACGATATTAAGAATCATTGGGAGCTTAGAACTGTAACCCTAAAAAACGTGGCTTCGGCAGGCCTGAAACCTTAGCATCAGGTTATTGAATTAATGCCGCGTAGCTTTTCTTATCTATTTCTCATCATTCTGTAGCCAATCCTTAACAGACGCTGTCACAGAAGCTTTTATTGGAAGAATTGTTCTGTTTTACAGTGGATTCGTTTCGTTTTATACAAGCTTTTGCATGAATATAACTGCGAAGCTGTCACTTTTTACCTGAATTCTGAGCGCTAAGCTTCCTTGTCAACATTTACCCACGTTCATACATGTGATCAGTAGTTACATATTTCAAGCCATTATTGAGAGCCCAAGTCAAACATCTCATCGCTTATATGCAGCTTATGTCTTGGCTGCAAGTAGTCCATATGTGGCTAATGTGATCAGTGTACAAGCAGTACGAAGCTTATCACATTGACTACTATGCATGCTACTAACGTAGTAGTTGTCACAGGCTAATTTTGGATTTAACTGTTCTCACTCCCTCTCTTAAAAAACCCAACCCAAAACACTCTCAGTTGTGATCGACGTCTAAGCTGCTGATGCGCTCTCTGTCAAGCTCTCAGAACTGTTACCGCGTGTGCTTCAAAATCACGGTGATCACTACCGCTAAGACTGAATATCACGACTTATTATAGCCCCACGGTGGATATCTCTGTCCTCCAGCAAATATGCTCACCGGATACATTCCCGGTGCAGTCAAGGTATCAATGTGGGAATAGAGCCTAGGCACGTTCTAGATCGTATCTATACCGACCGGTGTGTTTGATAAACAACAACCCCTCTTTATAGGACAAGAATTTCATGGTTTCTGTGCCCATCAAAGGGTGTATGCTCCGTGTCTGTGGAACTCAAAAACATAAATTACCTTGGAAGTTAACAGATAATCAGACAATGGCAATATATGAGCGGCCAATATGTGCGGCCAATATGTCAGTGCCATCAGTATACGTTCTCTTTTCAATTGGTTGCTTACCAGCTTAACCCCGAGTACGATGCGGTTGCTCTGTGCGTCCATGCAAATCCCGGCATAAGTATCCCATTACAAAATAACAATGTACGTACGTTGTTGCTATCGTAGACTACAGGGAAGGTTGCATTTTTTGCTTTTCTGTCGGTGAGAACATAATGACTCATTACATGCATCAATGTGGAATTAGAAGTTGCTCTGTCATGGACTCGGCGTCATTTTGGACAAGATGAGCATATATGCAACCATTCACGACTTGCAGTTCGATTATTCTGCGCCGTTAAATAAACGCTGCCGTTGTACATGTACATATATTGTACACACTAAGCAAGCATATCTCAGTGTAGAGAAACGCCCGTTAGCATTTTCTCGGTAAGCTGAAAAACAGGCTCAGGGTCTTTTTATCAGTGGATCCCCACGCACGCAAGTACCCAAATCCGGGTTTTGATACTAGCATCTAGATTGCATATCGGGCTACAATTTCCCCAAGTAAGTCAAGTCACGCTGACATCTGAACGAACATCTTCAGAGCAGGCTTGGGTTGCTTAACTTTGGCTTAGTGGTTGCTTAGGGGTTGTGCCACTTTAGCTACCAAGCCCATTGTTACATTTCCACCACCATCACCGCCGCCAACAGCGGGTTTAGATTCACGTTGTAGCCATTCTGATCCAGAGTTTGACACTGAGATGTCAAAATGACTGCTCACGTATCCTTGCAGCTTTTAGGACGTAGAGTTATTATCAAGGTAGTAACGAATTCAAGCAGCGCTATTCTATACATGTTCTATTGAATGCCGCGTGTTGTTCTCTGACTTGACAAGTTATATATGTTATATCGCGCATAACGCTCGTTTGTGTTTATTAATATCATTATGGTACTCCCTTGTATCGTCATAGTTGAAACTGGTATTTCCTTGAAGCAATGAAACCACCTCTACTCCCCCCCCCCCTCCCCCCCCCTAAAAGCAATCAGCTTCCAATCTACGCAAGGTATTCGTGCAACCTCAATGAAGTTAGGCGTGTACTAAGCACTACCTTTTTTTTTTCCATAATTTATCATTCCATTGTTCTCACATCCTACCTTATATAGTTACTAAGATTTATAGCTCATACTAGACGAAGGTAAGCAAGAATTTTAGTATATGTTGACTAGCATAGTACGGATTCTGATGCTAACATCAGTACTATTGTAGTGTGTCATGCCTTCTTTCTCTTCCTCCCTATTTTCCTCAATGTTTTCGCATATGTTCCTCTATATTCTTACTATATAGTATGTCAAGATTTATAAGTATACTAGACCGCCTATTCTGGACTGTTATTTCGTTATGCGAGATGACATAAACAGCAAAAAGTTTGTACCATGTGGAAACCGGCGTATTAGTCGTTTGTTGTCCAAGCTTTCTCGATGGAACAACTAAAGTCGTAAAGCTTCTTTATTACAGAAACGACTAGTAGTCTTGAAACGGCTTCCCACGCTAACAAGACATTGCTTCCAATGCATTATGTCTAAATAGTCAGATGGCATGACTACTATAGAGAAAAGGATACTTATAATTTTGAATCACATCTGGAATTATTGCTCTGCTATTGGCTGCTCACGTTAGCGGCTCGAATTTCAGTTTTGGCTTTTGCCGCCATGAGAGATCTCCTTGTCTCTCCATTCCTTCTTCGTTGCTTGATGCGTATTTTTCAGTTTGACAATTCATTCAGTAGTACGGCCGAAAACTAACTAGCGCGGAGGATTATATGATAGGCAACGATTTCTTTTTTCCATCTTTTCTTCTAAAACTAGAGCTACCAAAGTGAGATATGTTACTAAATAGACATGCTCTCGCTGCTCATCAACTGCATGCTAGCCTAACGCTGAAGTTCAAGTATCACAGTTATTAGCAAGTCAAGGTCATGTGTTAGCAAACACATGATTTCTAATTCTGGACATTCTTGTGAAGGGTCTGCCAACTTCAACTGCCAAATAGCCATATAATCATTAGCCAAGCTATCATGCGTTTCTGACTAGGCAACTAAAATATATATATTGGGGGCTTAAGACGGCGCTTGAATTCTGTTTACAAGAACTTTTCAAAGACAAACTTTGATTAGTTTATATTTTTTATATAGTAACGCCCATGAGCTCCATCACTGAATAAAAGGGCGCTCCCTGATTCATGCTTTTGTTTGAAGATATGATGTTGGTAACAAGTCAACCTCAGCTCAGCACATACATACATGATGGTGCCAGAAGACTCAGGCTTCCAGTAAAGGTAGCCGAATATATATCAGTTTATCCCAACCAACCTACATATTAGTATGGGAAGGCAAGCGAATAACGAACTGTCTATATATTTTATAGCATGTCTGCTGGAAGAGGACATAACAGTCAGGAGAAGAGATATACCATACAAAGATTAGTGAAAGTACATGAGATATCGAATCTTGGCAGAGGATGGAAAAAATATGAAGCATATTACCTCTCTCAGCTCAAGTGAAACGTTTTCGGCAAAGAAGGGGGCCAACAATCGGAGAGAGATCCAAAAACAGACCACTAGACAATCAAAATGTGCTTGCTTTCGTAGTTTTATCTGCTGTGACCAACGCTACTTTACTACTTGGCGTTTTGTATATTTTCGTCCTTCTTTCCTTTTTGTGTGTAGTATCAATGCCGGTCAGAAGCCTAGGTAGGAAGACAAGAGCCTTTCTCTTAGTGCTTGACAATAGAGATGACAATGGAGTTGATTACAATTTCTTTGTATGTTGCTCTTTGTAGGAGGAGCTTATTATGGCATGACCTGGCTAGAGCATTTTGGAGAAAAAGCACTAGAAATGGTGCAGCTTTCGTACAAACTACATGTATAGTTGGAAAAGGCATCGTAGGATATCATCAGGTGGGGTGTACCTTTATATAAGCAGTAGCTGGGTTATAAGCGTCAGTTGCGCCTGCTTATATCAAGTAGACTGGCGGATAGTGATAGCAGTTCTGCAAGAAAACTCGGAAATAGTGAAGTACATAGAGTACAAAAAACGCGGTGACTTATCCTAACCAAGACACTGAACCGAAAAGGCACGTTGTGCTGAAAACTGAGATATGATGATAACTCTGCGTTCGCACGGGTCCCACCTCTAAACCACGCTGACCTGAAATTGGCAGTTGCGTAGTACTAAATACATAGTATAAAAAAGTGACCTGATAACAGGAAGCTTTCAATAGACAGATAGATCGGAAACAAGGTGAGATGTCATTGCCTGGCCGATTAGTAGCAGGCTGTTAGCATCATTATCTTCATGCATGGCAGTCAAGGCACTATCAGGGCTGCATATATAAAGCCTGCTTTCCTGTCTGCTGTATGACAGAAAAATGTATTGACGATGCATGTTTTAGTTGACCGCGGGTTTTTTTTCGCCAGATACCAAGCCTAAAAGGCGACTAAGACTCGCGGAACAGCAGAGTAAGATTAATGGCTGATTAGTATTGCAGACCACAGCAAAAAGAAGAAGGGAGGAAGGAAGCAAGCAGAAAGTGCCTGGCATAGCTAAAATAAGGTCCTGTGTGACGACTGGACTCAACTTCCCACTTGCTCCAATTACTAACAGCGGCTAACAAGATGACGATATGGTGGGATGAGAGTTGTTATGAGAATGCAATTTACTTAGGCTCTGGAGCCCTAGAGTGCTATGCTTGGAAGATTATTATAAGCTTGACAGCTAAGGCTAAAGATTTTAAAAAACAAAATGGTAGATCCTAGCTTTGGCTGTTTCACTAGTTGGTATATGGTTAAGGTTAGTGGGTAGAGCCACTAACTGAGTCTATGTTCCTTCAGCCAAGACAAGTTTGTGACTCTCTATATTTTTCTTTCTCTCTCTCTGATTCTCTCCGGGCTCGTCTCATAGTGTTTCGTCGTCACCAGTAATCTTTGGGGCGTGGTTAACCGTTCAATGGCTGGCCACGCTGCAGACAAGGCGTTTTCCAGACAGGGACCTCGCCTTACCTTGCCGTTTTTACAATACTATTCATGAAGTGTGTCTAGCTAGAAAGCAACCCCTTGTATGCCGTGGAGAACAGGCAAAGCTACGCAATAGTCGATGTCCTGTCTTGACTCGAAGCATTAGAACAATAAATAGACAACGAAAAAGAAGAAAAAAAAAAACCCCTGGTGTCTGCAGGCTATCGGTGCAGCAGACGTAGCATTCTCTCGCTATAGTTGCAGTTGTAGTCATAGCAGGAGCTCTTCAGCGAACAGGTGCGTGGTTCCAAGTGCGGCGTTCAAAGAGTAAAGATGCATCACCGTCGCTCCGACTGCATATGGCAACGAACAAGTCTGCTCAAGATAGCTTAGTATGCGTCTTGGGCTACTGCTGTGGCAGAGATCACTCGAGGGTTAGTAGGCTAGGGTTATAATATTGGAAAGAAAATGACTAGCAAAAAGGGTTCCGCATTTTGTCTTATAATGAGAAGAAAAGAAGGAAAAAGAAGAAAAAAAATTGAGATACTCTAGGCAAGGTTACATGCCCAACTGCCTGAGCCCAGGCTGTGGGTTCTGTCTACTAGCTTTTGGACGTTAAAAAGACTGGCAACTTCAGCCGAACCGTCAAACCTGCAACCATTCTTTTGACGAAGGACCCCAGCCGCCCGGTCCTCCTTCAGGGCCGTGACATCTTTATTCTCTCTTGAATTCTATTCTCTGCTGCTACTATATACTAGCTCGGCGTACGCATCGTAGCAGCAGCAAGACCAAGGACGAATGAAGATCAAGATGGACGTCAGGCGGGGGGGGGGGGCTTAATAATGAAAATAGTCGAGAGGGCCAGAGTTTATATGTTGTTATCCAAAATGATTTTTGGATAACTAGTGGCCAACCTAGGAACGAAACACTGTCTTCTTCCAGGCTTCCTAGCTTGTTTTCTTCGACAAGTAAGTCTCGTTGCACAGACTCACTACAGGCGGGCATGACGATGAACTGAAAATACTGAAATAAGAAAACAGGGCTTCCATCCTATATAACTACGTACCTACGTAGTAGCATATACATTTATGCTACTGACACTACTATTACTTACCACTGCTAGTACAGGTCCTATTCTTACTGTCGTCTTAAAACCATCATGCCGCATGTTCTACTAGGGGGTCCTTTTTCTCGCGGGGGACAGCATGTGCAGCTCTCGTATCTATCTAGCCTACAGCAGGCGATATCTAACATGTGGCTTGCTGAAGGCATATTATCCAGATGCTAGTATCCGACATTGATCTGGGACCGACCTGATCTTTCATGTAGTTCTGTCCAAAATGGCCCCTCGCCTTGTTTAAAGGTTGTGTCTCTGAAAGACAAGCAACACTTTCTGCCTGACTAGGCTTCAGTAACTTTGATAGCTGCGCTTAGAGCGATATCCTTGTCTACATGTTCCTAGTCCCCATATCCTCCTAGTGTGTCTAATTCATTCTCTCTTTAGATACGCGTTTTTTGCCTACGTTTTTATAGTGGGAAGGCGGCTCTCGGATACTATAATCTTTAATTGATATATTAGCTTTTTATTTCCTTTTTCTTTTCTGTCACTTTCTTCTTTCTTCCCTGTCTTGGTGTACTCCTCCTTCCCCAGGCAGCTTTTATTCTCTCGGAATCTTGGAAAATACTTTCTTTCTTTTCCGTGACATTCTTATTGTCTGCTCAGTACATCGATATTGTTATCTCCGGCTAAATCACTATCAATATAGTTGATTCCAAACGCTAGCCCCTCAAATCGATCTATAGTGCGAATTATACCATACTACGAATAGTAGTAGCATTAAAAACTTGCCAGTTTTATGTTCTTAGACCCGCTATCAATATATACACTGCTCTTAACTGGGAGGCTTGCCGGCGTCTTTCTTCGTTTGTATTTTCAGGGTTTGCTTGATGTTTCTTAGCAGAGAGAGTCTACAACTCACTACAAGTTTAGTTTGTGCTTCTGGGCTTGTTTCTGAGCTTTCTGATAAACTGACTCGTATACCGACTAGATAAGATAGTGTCCCTGTCCTATATCATAGAGATATCTGTTGAAGTATCTGTCCCTTTAATACTTCTGGTTATACTACAGTTAGCAACTTGCCTGTTTGTTGCACTCTGCCAGTAATAGTCTACATCAGAACCTTTTACATACACCTTTACTTGCAATAAAGGACCCTCCTGTTCCCGTCACTGGCCCTAGCCAGCAGTTTGTTGCATCCCCTTCGATACTGACAACAACCTATCAATACACCCCCTCTCTATCTCTATCTAGCGCCTTTTCAACTATTTGTTTCCATTCTCACACACCAGGATCTCGGTCGTTTGGAGTCACCGTCTTAGTACTTACTATCTTGCCTCTTTTCCTTCTTTTCCCCTTTCTTTCTGCTGTTTATACCTGCATTGTCAGTCTCCATCTATACCCACGCACACGCCCCTCCAACACGGCCTTGGCCAGTCAGAGATCTTCGTCTTCCAAAAGCACACTCGCCCTATACTGCGATCTTAACCGTCTCTGCTCTCTTTTGCTCTATGCTGTACAAAGACAGGGTCTGAAAGTTCGTCTGGCCAAGTGTTTTCTTCGCCTCTCGGTCTGCCTGTCTACCCATCTGCCTAAAAATAACCTTCTATCTGATCTGAAGATAGTAGGTAGCGTCCATCTGTCTGTGTGTCCTGATTGTTCCTACCACAGCGCTGGTTTTTTCACATTTTTTTGTTCCTCTAGTCTTTTCTTTTCTTCTTTTTTTTTTTTTTTTTTGCGGAAATTTATTTCACTCCTGTTCCCTAGCCTTGCACATGTCCGTTTTGCTTGGTGCTATATCGGGTCTATCCTTATGCAAACCGTCCTTAGTTTCTTTGCTAAAGCTATAATCTTCATATACATACTTGTATCACCCGCTCTCTTTCCACATACCAGCATATATTTACATTATCTTAGCCTCCCTTGGGCTCCTCTTTCCTCTCGCCTCCATTTTCCCCTTTTTTTTTCGTCACATCCCAAGGACGGCGATACTCCATTGACTCTTTCACTAGAGCGGCAGTCCAGCGTAAAAGCGCCAGCGTTCATTTTTGCGCACTATACAACGAGACATATCTTTCTACGATATATCACTACAACTTAGCTCGTATATAAGATTTTATATAAAGACATATATGCGTGCGACCTTATATACGGCAACTACCCTGCCCATTCTTTGCTACTTGGCATAGCCAACCTGATTTAGTACCAAAACGACAACTACCAGCCACCGACAAGCGTCCACCTATCACAGCCGGGCAGCACCCAACATCACAGAGACCCATTGCCGTCTTGTATCAATTTTAGCACCGTTCCGGCACAACTACCGAGAAAAAACGGGATACATTTGATGGCATAAACGCCCACCTCTCATCATCCTTATTTTCTCTCTTCTTCTCACCTGTATGGCCTGCATCCATCTCCTCTCACCATCATTATCATCGGTGCCCCGTCCTAGCGATTCGTTTCTATCGTCATCTTTCTCGCCTTCGCCACTTTCAGCTTCCTCTGCACACTCGTACTCGCATATCTGGAGTCAAAAGCCAGCTCTCATTGTCCTTTTATATGCGCACACAACCAGGCCGTGGCTCCTTTGTTTCTTGTGCCTGCCTCCATCTCCGCCTCGCACAACAAAAAAGTGCGGTACTACTAGTGAGAGCGTGGGCGTGCTTGTGTATGCTTTACATGGACATACATAAATAAGTGTAGAAGTGGAAGTGTCTATGTACATATGCATGCTTACGTGTTCCGTACCTATAACTCCATCTACCTTGTTTGTCCCCGGCTTGCTGGCCCTGTTCAGCTGTCAACTTTGGCCATCATCGTGTGTTTGTCTATTCTAGACTTGCTCTGATTAGTCTCAACCGTGCAGGCAGTCGCACTCCCACCCCCTCCATTTTGGCTTCCATCTTAGTTGTGCACTGTTGTGTGCATGTAACGGAGAACTTACCGGTGTGGGGCGATACACACTCCAGAATTGCCTATATCACAGTCCATATATCATTTACCCATCTGCCAACCCTGTCTTTGCAAAGGTTTCTTTTCTTGACTCCCTTTTCAAACTTCTCGCCCGGGTCAAGACTAAAAGTTAGGCGCCGATTGGTTGTTGGTGCTATCTAAGTTGTCACTGGACTACTGTGTATTAATCTATGCTTTTCCTGCTTTGAGAATCATTGGCCACCGTTCACAGACCAAGCACTATTCCGTTATATTAGAGTCCACATATATCTTGCAGGCATCTAGGATACGACCAAGTCTTAACACTCTCTATCAAACTACATTTTTTGATGCTCACCCTTTTTCGGCTGCTTATTTAGCAACAGCACCAATATCGCCTTCTTCACTACATCTCAGTATCTGTGATAACACAAATCAAGATATCGACTCATGCAGCATTCTACACTACATGTAGCCAGCACCCATCTATACGGAATTTATCACACCACTTAATATACGCATCTGATCCATGAATGTACGAGCAGCATCACATCTACAAGATTTCTCTCACTAGCGTCCTCACTTTCAATTTGATCTTGAGTGACACCCAACTGTCTTAGCTCATCGACACTGTCACAAACCAGGACGTCCTGTTTTACCTGTTTTGGTCGTCCTTCAATATCGCCTCATGGGATGCTCTTGACATTGCTCACTTTTTGAAGTCGTTCTTACTTTCTGTATGATCTACCTCTTTGGCCACACGTTTGTTTCTGTCTTTTCTCGAATCTGTCCTGAGCTGTTTGGCATCAAAGGACTTGCTACTATTATCTGTTTTCTGACCATTCAGATCACTTACGCCATCACCTTGTAAGTCATACTTCACTGCTTTTTCCATTTCTTTCCTCTAGCCCAGCTCGTGCATACAACTTCAAGTCTTTTCTCATCTGCGGCATGCCGGAATCAGTATGTCTACTCATTGTGCTTTATCGTTACGTGGTCGTCTCAATATAGAGTCACAATTATGAGACTTGCTCTCGAGTCCTAGTTAGCTGCGGTTATTCATTTGCAAAGCACCCTCTCCCCAAATCAGACCCCCTCATTCCGCTGTGTTCCCCATATCAGGATATCAATCCTGTACGCCTATACTCAAAAATTGGTCTCATAAACTTGTGTTCCAGTACATTAGTTACTGGACCCCCCCCCCCCCCCCCCCTTTTCGCTCTCACACCTTACTGTATTCGAACCTGTTGTATGCTTTGTTCACTGTAATGTGCCCATTCATACAACTTGCTTCTTCTGATAAGTTTACCTATTCCCATCGAATCACTCACTTTTTGACCCGCCCGCGCTCCTATAAGGCCTACATTCATTTGGAAACCCGACGACATTCATCTCATTACAATTCACCTTACGCCTAATGACGTACACTGATCCGCCGCGTAACAATGGGTTTGCAGGCCACAATATGTTCCCTTTGATCTCGCTTTTGACTGACCTGCCATGATAGGTCCACAGCACCCATATTTCGACGTCGCCATCAGCAAGCTGTTCGACAGAGCCATATGCCTACGATCATTTTCTTTGACGTCTCGTTAATTTTTCCCCGATCCCGGCTTATTTACCCTGCTTTGGCGTAACCTCTTTTCCCTGAAAAGTCAAATATAACCTCCATTTTTGCTTACCATGCCTCTCCCACCAAGTTCCCGGGCCCTTGGCCAAACACAATCACCTAAAAGCCTTGGCCCTAACGACACCTCTATCAAGGGTGATGCCCCTCAGGCACCAGCACCAAAACGCCGGAAACCTTCAGACAACTCTCCTAGTGTCGTTTCAACTCATCGACGAAACAGTACCAATTCGGGTACGCCAACACAAGATCAATCGCCAGTAGCCTCAGCTCCTTCTTCTCGTAGCAAAGAAGGCTCTGCAGGCCCAAGCTCAACAGTAACCCCTCCTGTCAAGTCGAAGAGAGTGCGGACAGGATGTCTCACATGCCGAGAGCGGCATTTGAAATGCGACGAAGCTACTCCAGACTGCGTGAACTGTCGAAAAAGCAGCCGGGAATGCAAAAGAGGCGTTAGATTGAATTTTATCGATGTTCAAGTACGTGATCATCCTATGCTGCCTCCGACAGCCGATTGGGCTGGTAAGTTTTGACTGCCTTTAAATACTTCCCTTGTTGAAAATACAATTCTAGTTCCTTGATAAGCTCACCAAGCGCTATTTACAGTTCATTTCCAGGATGAATCCCGCCTGATCGCCGGTGAATACCAGGGTGGACTCGGTCGCTATCCTATGGAACCCCCATCAATTACAGCTACTGAACCTTCGAGCTCTATCACATCAAAGCCAACAACGTCGTACAAGCTCGAAACCAAAGCCGATAGCATCCATGGATCCCCAGCGTATGATACGCCGTCAGTTACTTCACCTCAAAGCCTGTCATCAAAATGGCTTGCCATGGATAGCATGGTCAGCTCGCATATGCGCCATGGAAGTGACTCGACAGTCTTCCCCGACGGGGCCAGTGCACACCACCTCATCCATGGACCACCAAATCCGACCTACCTCAGTCCAGCAGCTGACATGAGCTACAAGGCTAGTGATGCATCAAGCGCCTCTTCAGTGCAAGCCCATGGCGCAGCTCCTCCGAGCATGCTGGCGGGAAGCGGTGGTACAATGTCGCCCGATGGAGTTACAACGCCACCAATAGTAGATAAAGGTACATCTGGCGAGCGCGATTATCTCAACTCTCCGGAAGACCTCAAGTTTATGCAAGTCTTTGTCCAGGAAGTAGGCATCTGGATGGATTCACTCGACAAAGATCGGCACTTCAGCCAGGTCATCCCATACTTGGCACCAAAGTCACCCATGCTGTTAAACGCCTGTCTAGCATGTGGCGTGTTGCATCTATTTCTGTCGACTGGAGCGTATAGTCAAGACAAGGCCCTGTTATACTCCAATACCGCGACAACTCAATTACTACGAAGTCTCCAGAACCCCGACCGAGATCGCTCAGAGTCCGCAGAATGCGCTATAACAGCTGCTGTTCTCTATGTCTACGAGATCATGTCAGATGAACCAACTGGCCATATGAGACACATTGCTGGTGCCCGTGTTCTAATAAAAGAGTGTAAATGGAATGCACGCTCAACCGGGGTTGGAGCAGCATGCTTCTGGCTCAATGTTGGCCTTGAAGTTCTCAGCTGCGTGAGGTTCGGATGGAAAGTAGAATGGGATCCCGATCACTGGGGTGTTGATATGAACTTTGGCAGTGCAATTGACTCATCGCAGCAACAGACTAGTACGAATGCCATAAGAAACACTTCGCATTCGAGTGATGGGGATTCCAGTCACGAATTCAACGTCTTTGCCGATGTTGGCAATGAGGAAATATGGGTGCATCGCATTCTATATATTGTGGCTAAGATCACGAACTTTGGAGCTGAGATGGCACATATGCCAAAGGGCACACCACAAGAAGAGCAGATCAAGGTTGGAAAAAATCTTGCCGAATGGCAAAAACTAAAGAAGTTGTGTGATGAGTGGAATATTGCCAGTCCACAGACATTCCGGCCGCTCGGCTATCTGTACACATCACAAACTAGAAATCATTCTGTTTTTCCTGAAGTGTGGCTAATCAAGCGCGCAGCTGTTGTTGGTCGTTTGTTCTATCACACTGCCCAATGTTTACTCGCTCGAATGAATCCTGTGGAATCCATTCAAAGCAGTAAAGCCATGCATGACCTGCAATTGCATCATGTTCATCAGATTTGTGGCATTGTTGCCCATAGCAAAGACCGTGGCATCACAAACGTAGCTATCCGAAGTCTAGCCAGCACTGCCTCCGTCTTGACAGATCATGCTGAGCAGGAAGAGGTACTCCAGATACTGAATAAGATCAGTTCTGAGGGTGGTTGGAAACTCGGAAATGTACACAGTGAGCTAAAACAGACATGGGGCTGGGAGACGAGTTTGCTTACAGAACAGAGTACCAATCTTGGTCAGCAGCGAAATGCCGGTCCTAAGGCGATTCATATTCATCAACCATCTAGCTCTAGTCAAAGCCAAAGCAGCCACTCTCGCTCGGGCAGTTCTTCGAAGACAATCACACTGCCTACTCGTCAACACCACGCCGTCAACCTCCAAAAGCAACAAGAGCAGCAACAACTACACATCAAAGCTGTTCAAGCCCACATGCAAGCACAAGCACAAGCTCAGGCTCAAGCACAGGCGGTGCAACAAGCTCAGGCCCAAGCTGTACAGCACGCAAAGGTTGCACAAGCCCAAGCAGCTCAAGCAGCTCAACAAGCACATGCCCATGCACAAATGGTAGCCATGGGCATGATGCCCACCCAGTCTAATACTAGTGGTGCTGTTCGGGATGACATTGGCATATCGACGCCGCAACATATAACACTAACCAACCCACTTTCGTGTGCTGATTACAGCGTCTCGAATCACCCTTACCAAAACTTTTACGAGCCGCCAAGTCGAGACTCATTTGACGACAGCCATTTCTTTTGACAACTGCGAGGTGGCATATTCATATTTTAGGTCGCATTTTGGATTTATCTTCAAACTACTCGTTTTTGATATCTGTCTAATGTGGCAAATACTATCATTTGCAACATGTAGTACAGCGACTATACCAGAAATGTCACGCCGTGTATCTATTCAGTCTTTATCTTCTTTAACCAACTTATTGGAGAATAGACACCGACGTTTTTCAATTATTTAAGGTACTACTCTATGTCTTCACAGCTGTCGGTCCCTACTCATATCACACCGTATATACAAATATCTCCTGTTTCATCACTATAGCTAGCATGTACTTGGATTTTCTTGTTTTCTCTTATTGGGCTTTGTTCTTCATATTGCATCATATCGTCCTACAATATCACTTTTCATTTTGCTTACTCTTTCTTTCGAAATTATTTTGTCTATGCTTTTTGATATTCTTGGGACCTAGTTAAGGTTTTTTTTTTTTCATTAATTGGCGTATCGAATATTGGTATCTAGATACGGAACAGGGTTTTAGTATATATCATGGCACGGGACAAAAATACAATTAATTATTTGTAAACATTTATGATTTGTGTTTTATTAACTACTTATTTGCTTGGCAGAGCCAATTTGTGCCGCAGTGTTTTTTATGGGCTTTTATTTTTTCGCTTTATATGCTTTATATCTTGAGATCAAATTCTACTTGACTTATATAGCTTTCTCCGGCTATTCTTTTTATTTCTCTCGTTTGATGATTCCATTACAACTGATAATATTCAAGATCCTCCCCATGCCGCAGCCCGCGTATGATATGATATCTTTAGTAGGGTTCTTCTCAAACCTTGATGTCTTGTGTGACTACATCACCATTGATACGCTCCTTCATGCCTTGGAGCTCCTCGACCTGCAGAGGGGGCACCACGATGCCGTACTTCTCATAAGGGAAGTCTTCCAGAGACTCTCTATACTCAGCCCAGCCATCGTCCAGCTCGCCGACCTGGTGCATATCAATCTGGCCCGCCTCGCCGGTACGACCAGCCATGACTTGTGCCTCACGGCCTCGGTATTCATTTTTCAGCATGGGATGAGGGCACCAGATGACGCGCATGCCGGCTCGGCGGCCAGCCTCGACGCCTGGTACGCTGTCCTCAAAGACGAGGCATTCCTCTGGGCGGACGGGAGGCTCTCCGGGGCTAAGCGAGTCGTTGATGGTTCTGAGAGCGATCTGATAGATGTCAGGTAGCGGCTTGCCGCGCCCTGCGGGGATACGCGGATCATCGCCGAGCACGCGGCGGTGCGAGGGGAAGACGCTGAAGAGCTCTTCCAAATGCGAGGTCTTCAGCTTGAAATTGCTTTCGTGTGCGCTAGTAGCCAACGCGATGTGGACGCGGTTAGCAGCGGTAGTGCTGTGCGGGGGTGCTTGTGGGGTAGTAGTAGTAGTAGTGGTGGTAGTGGCGGTAGAGGGGAGGGTGAGATAGCGCGTGCGACCTAGGTCGCCGAGCAGCTTCTGGATGCCAGGCAGAGGCTTAGTGCTAGGGAAGTGTTGCTGCTGCAAAGCGACATACTCTTCCAAGTACTGCTCGTGCGAGATAGGCAGCTGGGCCCATTCATGGAAGAGCTCGTTGGCGGCAGGGCCAGGACGCCCCTGCAGACGGGCCTTGATAGACCAGGGAAGCTTGGGCTTGTTGTACTTCTCAAGGACCAGGTTTACACACAGCGTGTAGATATCCTCGGTATCGAGCAGGAGGCCGTCCATGTCGAACAGGCAGGCCCGAACGGGAGGAAAGCTATGGCGCACAAGGAAAAAGAGATGGGAAAGTTAGCAGTTGGCAAAGGACGATGGAGGCGGGTAGGTAGATAGCTGTTTTGTTCGGAGATTCCAGCTAGGAACTGGATCAAGATGTTGCAAAGGCAATACGTACTCAGTGCGGGGGGGCATCGCAGCTTGTCGAGGTTAAATCGAAGATGCGACAATGGATGATTTTGATGGAACAGACTACCCGAGAATCAAAGCAGGTTGTTGGCTAGGAGTTTCCGTTTAAGATTGCAGCTGGAAGCGAAGTTGGCACAAGGACAAAATTGGAAGAAAAAATAAAAAATAAAAAAATAAAAAAATAAAGTGAGACGTCGATAGAGAAGATAAAGTTGAGGCGGGCTTCTTTAGGTTAACCGTAGTGGCAGTAAACTCAAAAAAAGCTCCCACGGAAACGATAAGTCGCTGAATATCGCGGGCGGTGAGCTGGGGCAGAATCAGTTACTCGTTAGACCAGAAGAAAAGAAGCAGCTGAAAGCGGTGAGGGCTTTAGCCACTTTAGCAAGATTCCAGGACAAAAGAAGATGCTATCGAAAAGAAGATGAGGGACAAAGGGGAAAGGATAATGCTTTCCGGTGGTTTGGTTTGGTTGCCGAGTTGGTTGTTGCGGGAGGAAAAAAAGGAGAATGAAAGCAGAAGAAGGAAGAAAAGAAATAAATAGTTGTTTCGCCGGATAGAGTGAGAGATGGAAAAGGCTCAAAGCACGTTTAAGCAACTTGCTGAGCAACCAAGCCATGTAACAAGTTTATATAGACGGGCCGTTAGACAACCAAGCAACAGCATCCAGCCAAATGAGACGGCTGTTTTGTTCTAGATCCAGAGACGGGATTTCTTGTGCTTCTGATCTCGGCGTTGATTTGGCCGGCTAGCCACCCAAGTTTAGCTGTTGTTGCCTTACATGGCAAAGTCAATGATAAGAAGCGAGAGAATCCAGCATATCGGCTATTACTACAGTAGGAACACAAGCAAGGGTTCTTTTTTTATTCTTTGAATTTTTTTTTTTTGGTTAGTACCAATTACTAGTATCAGAATCAGCACAGTTTCCTCCTTTGCCTAGCCTACCTTTTCGGCTCTTTGTTGTTCTTTTATCTTAGTTTTCGTTCCGCTTTGCTTTCTTATCTCCTCCGCTTCCAGCAAATAGAGCATTGTAATTGGCCGAGCAACTCGTTTGTTTGGCTTTAATTGAGCAAGATAGGAACACAATGAGCCAACCAAATAACAACAAATTGACGGCTCTACCATATATTTTCCGTCTTGTTGTGGGTTACATCAAGCGCAAAGCAAAGAGGAATCAAAGAAGAAATATCGCTGGGCTCTCTGTATAAAGTGACCTGGGCTATCCTGGGTTTTCTTTTATAGAACGAATAGAACGAGTGGAGGGGATGGAGGGGTAACTTGACTTGCAACTTTGTTCTTTTTTCTTTCTATATGGTAGCAAGCAAATTATGATCATCACCGCCTAACATCTATTTTATACTAACTCATACATATGTGCTTTAAGTGAACTTTTCATATGTGGTCTTTATCCAATAACGCAGAATAACACGATCAATCAGTTCGTATGCACGAAATCTGGGACTGGAACGCGATTGGCTTGAACCAGTCAAAAGTGTCCAGATAAGGAAACTCTGTCGACGCAAAGAAAAGAAAAAACCAATTTTTAATATTGTAAATAAAGAAAGAAACCTAGCAAAGTGCTAGGAACGGGGGGTCTAGCTTTCTCGCGACAAGATGCAGCTAGGCAAGAAAGAACAGCAGGAAGAGAACAAATACACGGCACAAAAGGCAACTAGCCGAGCTTACCGGCTTGCACGGCGTCTGTTCTGTCTGGGATTCAAGCGTCCGGCGGGTCAGCCTGCAGAAAGAAGCCAGTGAGGCAAAGAAAGACAAGAGAATCCGAAAGAGCCAGAACAGGAAAGAAAGACAGAAGAACATCACGATCCAGGATCCAATAACGCTGATCCATCGTCGCACTCAACTTCGCATGGAAAAAGAAATCATAACAACAACAGCCTAGTTTGTGTTTTCCATTTGCTATCGGTTTTTATCTTTTTTAAAAAAAAGCGAGAAAATATCATATATATGTTTGCTATAGTCTCATCTCTTTACTACTATGACCAACCTTACTTAACATAGCGCTTTTTCATCGTTCCTCAAAGTTCCTCAAGGAATAACATCCGCGCTCTCGGATACTTGGGAAGCTCAATGCAGCAGTACGACGACAAGAACCTTGGATTTGACCCTCTTCATCAATCGATTTCTAAAGATAAAGGAACAAAAGAGCGAGAAAAGAAATCCTTTTATGATAAATAATGGCGCCGCGTGGCATTATTTTATCACGTAATACTGCCTTGACATACATATAAAGCCAGCTCAACTGGGTTTTGGTCGACCAAAAGAAATTCCAGATAGCACGCATATCCATCCATCCACTGCCGATTTAGCACCAAAAGAAATGGAGAAAAAAAAGAAGTAACTACTTACGTGATACGGAACAGACCGGGACCCGACAACGATCAACTCAGTCATAGTGTTCCGGATCTTTATCTTGGTAGCTTCTTTATATACCTCTGCTTTTTAGGAGGGGGTTTTGACATTCTATCGGTTTAATCAACGTTGGTGCATGGACTAGGCCAGTTGGTAAGTAAGCTATCTAAGGGGATGAACAGGAATCACAAGACGGAGCATGTTTCTATCCATATCGATATAGCTCTATCACAGCCATCATATTTTCTAGAGCGTAGGTTTAGACTTGAACGGTATACACAAAACAATAAGTTGTACTAGTACTTCATCTTGTGACAACCTATCTTTTAACGGCAGCTTTCAACGTAATCCAAGACTCTAGTTAGCCACCATCATCACCACTAACTCAATAAACACAACAATAGAAAGCGTGTGGCTTCCGCATTCAAACAATCGTCTCTATACTTCTTCTAATCAAACCAATTACCTGACAATATTCTGCATCTCTATTCGTTCCAATTATCACATGCAAGCCAACCCTTTACATTAGACTTATCCTTCTCCTCAATCATTGAAAACTCCAAGTCTTTCGCCTATATACTTTATTAGCAGCATGTCTTTAACTTTTTTTTTTCCAAAGCTGTAAGATATGATGTTTTCTGATCTTTCACATTTACATATCAACCAACATCTGGGAATAGACTCATAACACTAGTATTGATTAGTTAACAGTATGCCACAACCCAACCATCTTCCAAATCACGAACAAAAATAATCGAGACAATAACACCGTGTTTTTTTATATGTAAGATAGTTTTACCCATCCTCCTCCAAGTCCGCTCCGAAATCCGATATCTACGTTGCAGTTTTCATTTTTACTCTTTTGGTTGATTCTCACTATTATTGATAATGTCGTATTCCTCATCTTCTCAAGCTAGCATATAGTTTACTATCTATACCGTCATCTATTATCAATTGCACGATTTACTCTTGCTTCATCTTTATTGTATACTACATTCTATAACCCCATACCTAAAATTTGGTCCAATCAGTATTAACTAACCACTGCCAACAACTCATCAGTTACCTTTTGCTATTCTGCTTTGTTCAATCTTCCGCCCGCTCTACGCCACCGAGATCCCTTGATTCTGTTGTATATTAGTACTAACTTCTTAATTTCAGTCCATTCAGAACAAATACAAGATCATGAAGAGATCAGTATCTATTCAATATATGGAGATTATAAGTTATGTAATGTTCAGTGAACATCCAGCGCCGCTTACTTCACCCTGTTGACTGCCAATGAGCCCTTTTATTAAGGTTATGTATACATACCACTTATTCTCCTCTAGGGCTTACATCACCAGGCTCGAAGGCAAACCATCAGGTTTCACTGAAATATTCCAGCATAATAACGCATAGCATAATGACTATATGAATGGAAGAATACTCCAGGCATTGCCTGTTAGCTTTATACATCAGCACATTATACCTTTTGCTAATCAATTCAAAGATTTGAATGATTTGTTTGATCTGCAAAACATACATTGAATAAGTGGCCTTGCTGTCCACTACATTAGCAGATTATGAGAAGTTGTTTGTTTAACTATCAACCGTGCCGTGCAGTTGTTAAATCTTTTGTATCATTCATATTACGCATCCACAGCCAACTCATCTTAAGTATCACGGAAAGTTTTTTTTTTTATGAAAAGGTCAACATAAATTTAACTGTGAGGGGAGAGAATAACACAGACCTCCAAGTATTACATTGACTTTGTTGTCGTAAATAAACAAAAACAATGCCAAGGAGCCTGACTCAAACGTTTGTAAGTTTGTTATGTAAAGAATTTAAAAAGCACGAAACAGGACGACAGATACAAGACGAAGGAACATGTTGAAGAGTCTACACTTAATCAAGTAACAAAAGTCTGCCAAGGAAAGAAGTGAACTCGTCCCTTAGTTTCGCTTGATCCTAAAGCCGTCTTTCTCGCAGACCAAGACATGCTCATCGCAGAGTAAGCTGGTGCGGGTTGGTTTATAGTTCCCTTTGTTATGAAAGGCGCGTAAACAAAAGATAAAAAAGGTAATAGGTTTGGATAGGAACGAAATAACAGATTTGAAAGCGAACGGAAAAGGGCCTGGCGGATAAAAGAGAAAAAAAAAAGGTGAAAACAAAGAATTTGTAAGAACACAAAAGAAGTTGAAATAGAAAAAATAATATGCTGTAAACTCCGGATTGCCTCCCGTCCGTGATAAAACAGCAACAACCTTGCTTGGAAAAGTATGGTTCATCCAGGAATTCTAAAGTACTACTATGGTTTAGAATAAATTGGCGAGCGGTTCCTTCGTTGGCAGATGTGGATGTTGCATCTTGATATGGTGTTAAAAACAAGTGTTGGTCAATGTATATGTTTCAAAGGTGGTGTTTCGAGAAATATTAGTACTCGTCCCTCCGTCATGGTACGCCTGGGTTGAAGTTGTCGGTGTATTCGTATCTTAACTGTCTGTACAAAACGTAACGTAATCTTCGGTGGTATATCGATAAAGTGGTGTTGTTCGTCATGTGGCTAGGAATTGATGTTTTTTTATCAAGAATAGTGAGTATCCAAGTCGCGAGAGGTTTGAGCTATTCGGATAGATATCATTCGTAATTCAGTCAAACTTCCAGAAAGGGTTGCGTGACGTTGTCGATATACCAACATTGTTTGAAGGAAATAAATTTCCAAGGCCGGAAGACTGCGTCGTATGGTACTTATGTTGATTGGACATTAAGGGAATTTCAAAAATCAACCCAGGCTTACACGCCTACAGCCTGAAGCTTTCTCGGACCGTCGACAAAGCGTACATGACTGCGGGGGGAGCCGCTTCCATTGGTTGTCGCACGCGACGAAGAGTGCGAGTGCGACTGAAGCGGCGGGCTCTGGCGGAGAATAGTCTTGGTTGGCGACTTCGCGGCAGACGAGCGAGGAGATTTAATAGCCATCGGGACTGCGGACACAGGGAGCGTACGTTTCTCATGCGTCCGAGACTGAGCCACAGACCCGGCGGATTGTCAATCGATGCCATGCTGCTGCTTTAGCTGAGCTAAAGATTCCTTGCGGGCTTCGAGGTCCTCTCTTGAACGAACCATCTTCTCTGGCTGGTGGAACAGAACTGTAAAACAAGGAGTGTTAGATTTTTGTTGGTATTTACAGTATCTAGAAAGATGGGAGGTTGTGTTTTTCTTACCAACTAGGTAGCGGTTCTGGAAGTTGAAGCCGTTGAGCTTGTCGCAGGCTTGCTTGGCGTCCATTACGTCCTCATAGACGACGAAGGCAGTGCCCTTGGTGTTGTTGGCAATGCCCTGGCGGACTTGTCTGTATACGTTGTTAGAGGTATTCTTGTCTTGTGGTCAGATAGCATTGTGTTGCATGCGAGGATGCAACGAAAGATCAAGTGCCAGTTGTGGTAAACGTACCGGATAGCACCGAACTTGCCAAAGAGATCGAACAGCTCCTCGGGAGTTACGTTGTAGCTATAGGAAGATACATGATCAGTACGTGTTATATCGAGAGGTCAACGGGTGTTGACAAATGGCGTCAATTGTCGAAGTGATGGCCGAAGCCGGAGAGGGCGAAGAGGAAGAGAGAGAAATGTACCTCAGGTTCTTTACGAACAGGGCTCTATATAGACGACACGAGTTAGCACAACTGCATTATAGAATCTCATCGAACAACATCAACACAACGACGGCAAAAGCGAGACATGCTAACGCATCTGACACACGATGGCCTAGATGGTATGGATAGATGAACGAGCAATACTGGGGATGGTCGCATGTGGCAAGCGCTGAAGACATAATATTTTCTACCCAGGCTGCCCAGCCATAAAAAATGGACTTTCTACGATGGCAGCAGCAACACGACAAAAGTAACAGAGACACACGCCACCATCATCATCACCAACAAATATATCGTTATAAAGGCAATTCAAGCGCGTGAGCGCAAGGGAGAGAGTACCGTACCGATTGACATCTGGGGCTAATTTACCGCCGGCTCTACTCATAGCTTGATGGGAGATTTCTGAGGACACGGTGATACACAGGAAAAAAATGATAGTGAAGAACAGAACAGAAAATATAGAAGAATTGGTGGATTAGCAGGCGTAGTAGTAGTGGAGGAGGAGCGGAAAAGAGAGGGAGGGAGAGGAAGAAAAGAAAGCGAAGAGTAAAAAATAAGGAGAATCGGAAAGAAAGTCAGAAAGAGCAGCGGCCTTAGAGAGGATCTGCAAAAGGTTAACTTGGGTTGGGGTGACTGGCTAGTTAATACTGTCCCCTGTTTTGTTTGCAGCCACTGTCTCTCGCTCACTTGTCTCTGCTGATGGGCTGCCTGAAAGCATAGATAAAAAGAGAAAGAAAAAAAACTAGAGCCCCCGGCCTAGCCTGCAGCCAATCACTGCGCTGCCTGCTTCCGGCACGCTACAATTGCGGGTCGCACGTGATGTAATTCGTGATTCTCAAGTAATGTGCGTACTGGTTTAGTAGTTTGATACGGTGTGCTGATAATGGCTACAGTGCGTTAACCGGGCCGTCCACCGCAGCTATACAGGTACGCAGTAATCAATGCAGCCGTATATAACAATATTGAGCACTGTGTCGCTCTTTTGTCCCTACATCACCAGCAATCTAACTATATAAAAATGATGGTCGAAGGACGGGCCATTATCTGGCTTTCGCATACTCGGGCTTTCAATCAGAAAAGAGATGCTGCCAGATAAGATCTTGAGATTTTCTCAATGCTAAAGAATAATTTTTGCTGCCTTTTTTTAGTTACTTTTAGTTAGAAGAAGTCCAAGCTTCTCTTCTTTCTTTCTACGTCAACCAAGCGAAACCTTCGACAACATCTGATCATGGGGTTCCCGCTCTATTTCCCCCCCTTGCTCCTCTTCTTCGCTTTGTTCTTCTGGCCAAAGTCGTATTGGTGCAGAAACTTTGGGCGAAACAAGAGCAAGAAACAAAATGCTTGTCAGTGGCACAGGACGGTTCAGATTCCCAGAGTCAAGTCCCGTCTTGGGTCTTAGTCTGGCACAGCACACAGTACAAGATAAGACATACTAGTACTAGACACATCTACAACAACACAAACATGGATCTGCACCGCCGAGTGCTCGCGTGACGACAAATCTAGGACAAGGCTTGTTGGCTGTGCTTTGTACAGTACACTCACAGCATAACAACGCTTCCATCATGGTACAGTATTGGCCAATATAACGGCAATTATACATACTATGTACCTTACCTCAAGAGTAGTACTCGTAAACCGAGAAGTCCCATCAATATTAGTAGCTCCGCGTGCTAGTCTAAAGACGAGCTTTGCCTTTTGCTAGTTCATGTCCCGTATTTTGGCAAACATGCGCCAATCGTGGCGCGATTTGAAGGCAATCAAGATTGTTGCGGGTGCCCCAGTTTAACGAAACTAAGGCAAAGAATATGCTGTTGGCACACAATCTCCAAGTCTTCTTAGCCAAGCTTTTTATGCAGGAAGCTAGGCGTTCATATTACGAGCTAAATTGGATTAGATCGATCTCCGGGCTCGTGGTAATGCGGGGAATTGAGACTTGGTTCAGCATGTTTTAGCCAAATATTAACGATTACATAGCATCTTCGTATTGAACCAGATCATGAAAAACCTTGGTCCCTATAAAAACCTACACTGTTGTAACCCTAATAACTAGGCATTAGACATATTAATCGTTAAGGGCCAACATGTATCATTACATAATTTTAATTTATAATTTTTTTGTACTAATACGTAGATGAACAATAAGCTTTAACTATTCTTTGCCAGTTTTTATTTTATTTTAATCATTAATCTTATCAAATTTCTGAACTCTGAAGATTCTTTGCCAGTCCCTAAATGTAAATATCACACCATAGATCCTCCTGAAACTTGTAGCTATGTATCTACTGGCAACAGATACATAACAAATGCGTCATTCTTGCCGACTTTTCCTTGTCTATACAAGTTGAGATATATGATCTCTTATTCCTGTCAACGTTCGAAGAAACTCAAATTATTCACCTGTAATGCTTTGTTTTCGGGCGAACTGTCTTCTTCATGATTCCCCAGTATTTAAGTTCGAAAATCCCAATACTACCACCATCATGAAACGTCGTCACAATTCTGAGTATTGGGTATAGTCTACTGCTACACCAGTCACCGGAAGCCTAAATATATAGAATGTAGCAGTAACGATGAAGAAGTTCCCGCATATTCAAACATAACTTGGGGCTGGAAATACTGATCTGGCGCTAATGTAGATTATATGAGAGCGCGTAAACTTCACATATAGAGCTCGCCAAGATGGCTATACGATCCAAGACTCTAGAATAGTGCTAGTAAGTTTCTCTTAGTAAGATATCATGGTCGTTGCCAAAGACTGAAATAACCGGTCTAGGTCTAGACTAAATTTTACTCGACATATCCTGCTAGCGAAACAAGAACGTCTCTTTCATGTAACTTTTGCAGAGTATCTTACACTGCTAGTAGCCGAATTTTAAGCTTTGAGCTTTTATGCTAGACATATACTGTCTTAAAATACGGTGCATATGTATGTACTTAAACTTGCATGTTAGATTCAGTTAGCACGATAAAAAACGATCAGCTTGTAGCCGATGAACAAGAACAACTTGCTAGTACAGGCTTTTGCGTGAATTGAGACACGCAAAGATCTGAGACTACAAGCATGAACGGCACAGTGATGTAAGGTGGGGCGCACTGGTCAACCATGTGGTGAGAGGAACTTTGCTTATACTTGGACTAGAGCGATGTAGTAAGATTTAGACCAAACGAGCAAATTATGATCATATACTGTTTGTATCACAGCACAATGGGAATGAGGACAAACATATTCAGAAATGTAATTAACACATGTTTAAATGTCAACGCCTTCGGTGATGAAGTATAGTATCAGAAAACCAGTTCCAATAGAGTAAACCTAGGTTGGGTTATACGCTCAATGACGTAGTATTTTGCCGTATACGAAGTATAAGTAATTTCTCTCTCAATGACGACCAAAAGAAAGTCGCTGTCGACACCTAATGAACCAACCGACTAGTCGCTATTGTTCACATCGCCGGCCTATTTGTGACTAAACAATACATGCGTATATATATTGTACCTATCACTTCGGACAAGCTTCAACATCTTTTGGCTTGGCGGCTGCTAGAGGATTAAAAAGGCAAATATTAACGCTGGAAAATGTGAAAAAGGAGACAAGAGATAACTACAGTCTTTGTGACAGTGACACATTTGCAAGTCTCATCTCGAGGATGTGAAATTCAGGAACAAGGCATACTGTCAGCAGTGTCTGATATCCTATGTGCCTGTCCTATATATATGTGTGTGATGAAAATGCAGTCCTACCACACCAGGAACTCATCACAATTTTGAGTCTAGTCTTTTGTTTGTGCAGGGAGGGGGTTAAGTAAGAGACATGGTGTTTGATGCCATTGGCCATATTTTAAGTTAGTTTACGGTATCTTGTTTTGTTTCCTGTTTTTCTATAGAGTTTGAGCCATTGTCGTCGTGTGTACAGGGGTGGTTGTATTACTAAACTCTAAACAGAGATACCGTTGTTATCAAGGATAAAAAGCTTCGTATCTGATGGCCTTGGCTATAGGCCTTGAGAGATCAGTCAAGATCGCAGCCTAGTCATATAACACTAGCCATTACGCCCTCTTCCTCCGCCACAAACACATACATGTAAGTCCATTATATGAATCATAGTAGCAACCAACATAGGCGGCCGAGGCTACGTGAAAGACTGGACGTACAAGGTAGATATATATATATATAGGTATCTATCTTCACGGAGGCTACCTAGACCTTGGACAAATCATCTTGATTATCTCAAACACAAAGAATGTGATGCATGGATAGAAACAAAGCAGAGACTTAGTTTACGACGCCCCTCCCCTCGAAACGCTTGGTATAGACCGTAGGAGGGGATATTTGAAGCAGGAAACAAAGAACGATGTGTCTTGATGGCTAGTGATTGGTAACAATAGCAAACAGATAAGGGGCGGCGGACGGCGATTTTGATATCCATGCAAACAGACGCCTCGAGTTATCCTATGAAATCATACATGGTTTTATGAGTCTAAGAATGATGGTCAAGTGAGACCGCTCATTTGATACAGCAAGCAGTTCGTCTAGACTCTAGCCGTACGATACGAGCTGAGCTGGGCCTATGACCCATTCACTGATGGCATGTTTGTAGACTGTTTGGTTATGGTATCGGTATAGATAACAACGTATGATGTTGCTGTTATATTAACGCCGTGGGCATTCCAGCTTCAGAAACATGCGCCGGCCGGTTGGCCAACGACTAGTGCTTCCTTAGGCAGCGTATCAGTGTGCACCTATAACATGGAATTCAAGCTTCCAAGCCGAAACTTGTAACTGTAAACGTGATGCCCATTGGTAGACCAGGCAGTCTAACAAAAAAATCCGAGAAACCCGGTTAAATTCGGCAGGCAACAACAAACGAGGGGTTCATCTATTGGTGATATTTTAAGCAATGTGACACAGTGGAAGCGCGCCAGGCTTATCATAGCCCAAAGGTACGTACGTCCATTGATATTAATACTGCGTTTGCCAAGAGATAACTTTATGTGAAATTTTTATTAAGGGTTATTTGGTAACATCAACACACTTGGTTGTTGTTTCCCTCTAATGAATACTATATTCTTCAATCGTCAGCTTACGTTCTCTCTTTTGCCGTGGCATCCTCTTGTGATTGAAGAAGATACTTGGTTGAGAATATCACAACCAATGTCTTCCCCCCCCCCCGACCATTTGCTTATAAAAAACTTCCAAGTCGTTCCAGCAGCGGCTGTTTTACGGCGTTTGATTGGCTAGCCGTTAAAATTCCCGTTTGGCCAATTGATCGAGTCTATTTAGACCCACTTTATTCTGTAAGCGCCGAGTTCAAGAACGCCAAGAAGAGAAGCTAGCTTTTGTCTGTGCGACTTACATGCAGGCCCTACAAATCTGTGATTGGCTATATTTACTTTGAAAAGAGTGGGTTAGCAATTGCCTGTATCTTTCCGTTATTTCTTTTGGTTCGCGCGCGCTTTAAGATACTGAAAACGTTATCGGTGGAAAGATATCTAATCTTTGATATTGTTATCGACTAAGAAGAAAGCCCAAGCAGCAGATTATCCTGACTAGGAAACAAGCTGATCCGAATTAGGTGTTGTTTTCTTCTAACATACTATATAATACCACTGCGCTAAGTTAGGATGACGATGTTTCTTATGCTTTAATTGTCCTTTCTCTGGGCCTGATACTCGCAGTCCTAAACTGGTAAGAAGTTATATATCACCACTAAGCAGAGCTTGATCCATTTATAACGTAGTCCAGAAAGAACTGCCAAAGGTTCTGACTAGGTGACATGCCAAGCTTTTTTTGCCGTGTAATGTATGCAACTAATGCAACCATGTACAGTCTTTGCACCCCTGTATGACTGGAAACGACGGCTAACGAGGCGGCTTTGCCTCTGACCGTCTAAAGTGACACTAAGTCGCTCTTGTTCCTTCTTCTTTTGTGATGACTTGTCCTAGGATCACGCCCTCCTGTTTTTTTTGCAGGTGTCAGCGTATTTTCAATATTCTTGCCGAGATTTTGATACATACTGGTCCATACGTTTTGGTTCTAGGCGCGATATCAATTTTGGTGTAGAGAAGTAAACCCAACTATTTAGCCAAGACATGTCCCGTATGAGATTATCACAGGGACCGAAACAGAATATGAACGGCAAGCATAAAGTCGATGGAGACAAGATAGCCGCTGTAGTCTATATCAAGCCCGAGAAATGCTATATACTAGTCCGTCTTCAAGCGAGCAGGTGACGATTGCCAGGGGACAAGGTTCAGTAGCAGTGCTAGTCTGTACTGCTGATACTACCGTATGTGATATCAGCTTTTGCTGTCTGTTCTTCTCTGTAATAAACAATAACGTTGGAACCTACTATCTATGTTGAACTACGCGCTTGCTGAAAGAAAAGCGAGCAAGGGTTTCTCTGTATGGCTATAAAAAAAGATTTCAAGAGATATATAGGTTATGTATAATATGAATATAAAATAAGAAATTGGTTGCTAGCGTAACAATGCAGAATGTTAGCAGAAACCGGGCCCGATGGGAAGGATTATAGCCAATGAACAATTAATTAATTCTTTTCTTAAGATTATTATCTTCAGAGGCAAAGACAAAACCTCAACCGCCCCCATCTTGACAACTGGCAGAAAGAAACAAAAAGGAATATATTGTTCTCTTTCTTTCTCTCTTCTTTTTTTGCTTCTTCACGTTCTTTTCTTTTTATTGGTCTTCTTCTTTCTGGCCTTTGCATCTTCATATACAATATAAAAAGCCTAAGAGGAAGAAGAGTTTAGGAGACCTTCTTCGCCGACTCTCTCTTTTTCTTTTCTTTTTACTTGTATGGCGTTGATTCTTTCTTTTTTTTAATATCACACTTGGCCCTTCCCTTCCAATCTTCTAATATCAAACTGGTTTTGTATATTAGCGAAAAAAAATTCTCTTCTTATCTTCAACAGCGTCAACCTCACAAAGTGTCACGATCTCTGTTCCTAATTAAAATTCCTCTCGTGGCGCGTTTCTATACTAGCTTGTTTTTCTATTTTCTTCTACTTTAATACCTCTAATAGTTAATTCTCGCGCTCTTTTCCGACAACTCTTAACGATCCGATCTGCCTTCATGAATCTTTGATCTGACTTTCCAGATTACACACATTTTTACCATTTCTTTTCTATCTTCCGCTGGCCGTCTTTAATACCCTTTTGTTTCGAACCTTTTATATTCTTTGCAAGAACGAAGAATCACGAATTCATCCCATTCTTTAGCTAGGACTGCGTCTTAAAGCTATATCCAGTCTTTACTATTACAATTATTACTACCATTGCTATTATCATCATGGCTGACTACCTAGCTCCTATTTCTGGCCGGATCCAGCAATTGCCTACGTCTTCAATGTCGCTGGATCGACTTCCGATGCGGGCTCTTAATACTATTGTTGAGGAAGACATGGAGGAAGTAGAGGAGGGGGTTTTGGCTATGGCCAAGAACTCTGCCGCCATTCCCAGAAACCACTCACAGATTCAGAGCAACCTGTCAGTTCACCCACAATGGGCTTCGTCTTCACAGGCCAACGACGTCAATGAGCAGCTTGTGCAGCAATGGCATTCGCCATCCAGCGACCGTTTCCTGACTCCGCGCGGGTTCCCAACGCCCCGCGGCGTCCATTTTATGCTGGCGCCAAATCTGCCGTCGTCTCCATCGGCAACCTCCGAGGACGAAGACGAGGAGGATCTCATGCGCAATGAACGCTGGCTACAACCATACCAACAGGAGAGTCGGCTGCAGTTGGAGGCTGAGGAACTGCCTGTCAGTTCGTTTTGGATAAACCCTTCTGCTGATAGAGATACCATCAGCAACAGTAAGAACAACAACAACAACAACAACAACAACAACAACAACAACAGCAACAACAGAGACAGCGTCATGACGGATACCACGGAGTTTGACGACATTTATGATCTCTCTGATGATGAAACCCGCTCGCGGCGCCAGTCCCGCCAAGCCATGCGCCTTTCCACGTCGGATCTCAGTGCGCGGCCCGTCTTTCATGAGGCCCGGAAGCTGCTAACGCGGCTTATCATACCATCAGCAGCTGTGACAGCCGATCATCACGAGGTTATGCTGTCGGCCAAAAGCGCTAAGAACATGTTGCTGTCGCCCGTCGCACCCACACCGACCACAGCCATCCTGATGTCTCCGGCTGCCGTGGACCTAATGGCTCTGCGTCAAGCTCAAGCCTTGCTACCAATGTCGGCTACGCCGTCCTTGGATGGCTCGCAAACTTCCGAGGCTCTGGCTGCAATGAGTGCGCCACCAACGCCCATTATTGGCAACGAGGACGACGATCAAGAAGAAGATGTCCGTGTTAGAAACCCTCGCCGCTGTGCTAGCGAGTGGCGCGGCATCAACGTGCATCTGCAACCCGACGCGCTACAGACTCTTCATGCTCTAGCGGCCAGTCCCAGCATGCTTGGGGTAGTAGCCGAGGAGCTCGACGAGCACGAGCAGATGCCTGAGAATCAGCTCATCAAAATCCCCGAACACAGCAATGCGATGCAGATGCGCGAGTTTGCCCAGTCGCCCATCCTGATCACGTCTCCCCGTCTATCGCTGACTAAGGGCTCTGCCGCTTCTTCCACCTCTCTCGAATCTGCCGTCGAGACCGCAGCTGATGCTGACGAGCAGCTGGTGGCCGCTGAGATGCGCGAGATGACACAGCAGCCGTTTCTGTCCTTCGGTGCCTTTACTTCTGCTTTCAATGACCATGCGTCCACCCCGACCCTGCCGTACGCAGTCGCTCCAATAAGTGCCGCCCTCTCAGCCCGGTCGTCATGGGCCGGCCTGACTGCTCTCGATATCCCATCGCCAGGCGGCTTCTTCAGCGACCTGTCGCCTCGCACACGGTCTACTTGGGACTCGTACTTTCCTCCCGCCGAGGCTACTGCTAGTGCTACTGCTGTGATCCCTGTGGCTGTCATAGCCGACGAGAACATGGCCCCACCAACGTCCGCAGCTGCCGAGCAGTTCTACAAGGCCCCATGGAACCGTGAAGCTTCGCCGCCCCGCAGTGCTCTACGTGAACAATGCGGCCAGAGCACTAACAGTGGCATCCCACCTGTGCCTCCACTGCCTCAGGTCTGGGGCATTCCTACTGTTCCCCGCAATGGAACTCAGGGCCATCTCTTCCGCGGTCGGCGCTCTGAGCCTGTCGAACAAATTATCGAATTCCGCCTGAGTGCTCTTCACGACGAAGATGACCAGCCCACTGCACGCCCAGTTTATGCTCCTTCGGCCGCCGGCGAAGGGGAGGTTGAGGAAGAAGAGGAAATCAACCCCGAGATCGAACCTATCGAGATCATCATTGACTACAGCCCCGAGTATGCCCGCAAGCAACAGCTCGTGGCTCTTTCGAACTTGGATCGCACCGAGACTTGGTTGCTGGCTCAGAACGCCTACCTTAATGGAACACATGGCAGCGGCGATCTCAGTCCTTCCGAAAGTGCTCAGAAGATTACCGATATATTTTCCCGTCATACAATCGCTTCCAAAGCTGATGTCACAGCGACATCCAACACTAAGACTGTCAAATCCACTACTCCTAATTCGGTTGAGTCTAATAACGATGTCAAGCCTCCCGTGCCGGCCAAGAACACCCCCAAGCTGTCGCAGGCCGTCATCGCCTCTGCCCTCGTGCGCAAGAGCGTACGCTTTTCCATCGCGACTGTTAAATCCGACATTCCCTGCCAACTACCCGCTCCCCTTCTTCGCCACGAGAGTGCATACTACCGCGCCTTCCTTGACTATCTCATCCGCACGCGTCCTACCGATGCCTTTGTGCACCGCACCGCCCGCTTCGAGGCTATCCAGGCCCAGCGCGTCACTACTCGTGCTGCCCACCGCAACCTACTATTCGGCAAGCTGCAGCTCTC
The DNA here is from genome assembly GCA_001856765.1 of Endoconidiophora polonica. NCBI lineage: Eukaryota > Fungi > Ascomycota > Sordariomycetes > Microascales > Ceratocystidaceae > Endoconidiophora > Endoconidiophora polonica. The sequence goes on along the minus strand of LXKZ01000041.1, from coordinate 20,406 downwards.
CGTGCAACCACAGAGTGCTCAGAAGCGCCTCTCTGCCAACGTAGCCCGTGCCGACGCCGAGCTAGTTGAGGACCCAAACCGGTTGCGCCGCGAAAAGGAAACCGAAGCTATGGCCCAGATGGCCACATCAACGTGGCTTGTCCAGGCCTTTAAGCTGCTCAACGGCGGCTCGCTCTTTAGTCGGCCTAGCACCGCGTATCTGAACGCCCGCCGCGCCAAGAAGACCCGCATCCTAGATCTGGGCGCCGCTGCCGCTGGAGAATGGGGCTGGCATGCCGCTCTGGCGTACCCGAACGCAAAGGTATACACGGCCACTACCAAGGCCGCGCGTCAACTGAGCAATGCCAACATCGCTGGTCCGGCCAACCACCGCAACGTGGCTCTAGATCGTCTGGTGCGTTTACCGTTTGCCGATGCATACTTTGACGTTGTGTCGGCACGCGATCTGCACAGCGTCCTCAAGACGTGCGGTGAGCACGGAGAAGATGAATGGAACTCATGCGTTGTTGAGATCCAGCGCGTCCTCAAGCCCGGCGGTATGCTAGACTTTTCGCTTCTAGACGCTGATATTGTCAACGCCGGCCCCCTCGGGCTGGCTAAGAGCGTCGAGTTTGGCTTTGCTCTCAAGACCCTAGGCTACGATCCTGCCCCAACCAAGCCGTGGATTAACCGCCTCTTTCGTGCCGGCTTCGAAGATGTCCGCCGCGCTTGGGTATGCCTCCCTCTTGGCGAACGCCGTCGCCAGCAACGCCCTGTTCTCTCACTTGCCATTCCCTCGTCCTCCATCCCATCCCAGCAGTCCTCATTAGCCACTTCGTTGTCATCGTCTGCCACTACTACCGGCTCTGACGGTATCAAGTCACCTCCCGGCAAGGTTCTCGCTATGCAAGCAATGGTTTCTCAGAAAGCCCTGACGGGTTCGACTGATAACATCGGCGCGCTCTGCGGCATGCTGGGTGCCTGGAACTGGGAGCGCTGGCTTCTGCGCTGCGAGATGGAGAAGGTCGCTAGTGAGCTGCGCCTGTGCGATACTACAAACGCTGGCGAGGCTATGCTGGAGGCTGAGCGTTGCCTGGACGGTGTTGCCAGTGTTATTGAGGAAGGTCGCAACTGCGGCGCAGCGTGGAGAATGTTGAGCGGCTGCGCGCGCAAGCCTGAATAATAGATCGATCGAATGAATATCGGACAAACATTCTGCTGGGTCTGGTGGATTTAGTTGCTAGATGGGAGTTTTCTTTATGGTTCATTTGTTGTTGTTGCAGTTCTTTCATTGCTTATGTCATCATGTTGGTTCCACAATTTGATACTGCCTATTCCTTTTCCTGAGGTTTCTTTGTTCATTATCTTTCTCATGTTCTCCAGGTTTTGATCTTTCGTATTTTATAGTTCTCTCTCTTTTTTTTGGACTTCTTGCTTACTATTTTTCCACTGAGCCTTATCTTCTTTCTAGGCAATATTAGATTCTTAGTTTGCACTCCATGCTTAAACACTTCGTCGTTGCGTCACGTGAAGAGATTCTACTTGCCAACGACGGTTCAGATTCTAGGTTTTGGTACTATGTATTAGAGAAGCAATTATTCCTAAAAAAAAATATAGGCAGAAACTACTAAGCTAAAAAAGGAAAGAAAAGATCCATGATTATCATCAACTATTTACTATACTTTACTGTCTATTTCACTAGTCATACTTAGTGTACACAATATTACTTCTCTATGTTTTCATATATCTTCAATATATACCAAATTCACATCACATTTCACTGGATTCCAGACCAAGTCTCTTCAAATAATAAAAGGATAATTGATCGTCTATTTGTAAATGCTGGTCTTTTGCTCTGTAGAAACGACAACCTTGCAGCCAACATTTCAGTCAACGATGTACTGCTAAAAGCCGTTCCATGCCTCAAGATTAAGAATAAATGAGAAACTAAAACAAGGAACAGATACAACTTGAATTCACCAAAAGTATAACGGAAAGGCAAAACAAAATAAAATTATCGCACAACCGCGATAGGTACAGCATTCATCAAAACCCGCTTTCCATACAAGCCGTAGCCCAACCTCTCCGAAAATTGATTTTCATCATGTTATCTTCGTTCCATGAGATTCCCAAGCCGCGTCTAACTAGGTATTTTTTTCGGTCATTTGGTTCGTTTCAAATCCACGAAGAAGATAAAATCAAAGCTCGAACAAAGATGAAACAGAAAAAGAAAGAAACGCCAAGATCCATGTGTAAGAGCAAAAAAGAACAGATAATGAGCAAGTGTGCCTCCTTCGCTAACAAGCAGTGTTATGCGTAATGACGCAAATAAATGAGGCCACCCGAAAAGAGGAAAAGAAAACATTTCAGCCATGCGATAATTCATCGAATCAAGACTGGTGCTGGCGAATATCTGATAAGATATTACACACCTATCTCGTGGGAAGAGAATAAGGATTCTCCTATATAAACATTGCGCAAAACAAAAGAAAAGAATGTAGACAAGAGACAAAAACACACGAGCCGCCCATCGTCTTTGAATAAGGGTAACACGAAAAGAACAAGATATATCCACCGAAGTAAGTAAAAAGAAAGATAAGAAACAGGAACATAACAAGATACGAAAGTGGTATCTAAAAAAATAAAAAATTGGAGAGAAAATAAAAGCAGGGGACGAATAAGAAGAATAAAAAGAAAGGAACTGGTCAAAGCATACGATGTACTAGAAACATTAGAAAGGATTGATCTGATGAGCTCAAGTTTCCTTCTTGTCCTTGATTTTGCCTCTGCTTTTGATGGAGCCTTGAGACTGCACGGATTGAGTATCTGACCAATCAGTTCTGGGAGGTACACCGCCGCTAGCATTGTTAACAGCAGCGCCCCCCATCGAGCCAATAACACCACCTGCTGAGCCCGGAGCCGTTGTGCTTTTAGGCGACTGAGAGGATGGCACAATTTCGTTGAGCACACACTCATCGAGATGCTCGTAAAACTCCTGCGCCGTCGTGAAGCGGCCGTGGCAAATCGAGCACTGTGCCTCGTGGTTGACCGTGCTGTTATTTGTGGTCGCCGTCCGACCTGTGCCACCAATGGGCCGCCGGCTGTTAGGCGGGGCCTGTTCAACATGGTGGATGGAAGTTAGATGGCGCTTGAACACATCTGCACGGTTGAACGCCTTCTCGAACCCCATGCCAACACCCTGGCAGAATGGGCAGATCATTGTGCCCTTGTAATGCGTTAATGCATGCCGGTTCTTGTCGTACTTGCGCGCGAAGCCCTTGGTATGGTATTCGCAAGACTCGATAGGACATTTCTCAGGACGCTGTTCTTGATGAGTGAGCATATGTGACGTCAAGTCCTTGAACACCCGTCCGCAGTCAGGAAATGGGCACCGAGTTCGGTTTTCAGGTGTCTTTGACGGCTCGTATGGCGGCTCGTCCTGCATCATACCGGGTGGCGGCTGGAGTGGGTTCACGGGAGTTGCCCGACCTGGCTGTGGCTGGTATGGCGGATGGCCACCGACAAGTCGGGGAGGGGGCGGAACTTCAGTAACTGGGTGCAGAGACTGTCCTAGCGTACTGCTATATGGCGAATGCGGGACAGACTTTGGTGGCCCTGGGTACTGAGATGGCGGGGGGGCTTGAGGAGAGAACTGTGTCATCAATGGTGGAGGTTGTGGCCGATACTGCTGGCTTGGCTGCGAGTGAGTATGTTGCTGGCTTCCATGCTGCGAAAACGTCGATGGCGATGGTGAAGGTGGCGGATGATGTTGAGTATGGCCAGAAGGTGGTGCGCCGTAGCCAGAATCGGAGTGATAACTAGAAGTTGGCGGTAGTGGTGCCGACTGCAGAGGCAGTGGAGGAAGGGAGTGCATGGGAGGAAGCTGGATACTGCCGCTGCCGCCGCTGCCGCCGCCGCCGCCGCCTCCACTACTACTAGGCGGTTCCCGTGGTGATACTTGGACGTGTGCTGGAGGCTGCTGAATCGAACGAGGCGGTGGTAGGACGACAGGTGGTGACGTGATAGGCTCGCCGCCAGAGTGACCATATGAATATCCGTGGCTCTGCGATCTAGGCGGAGGTAACGGACGAGAGTCAGATGCATGAGACATGACAGTTCCGTGGAAAGAAGAAGATGACTGTCCAGACACTGGCGACGGCAATGACGCACTTGACGGCGCATGAGAGTGGTGCGGGCGGTATTCGGTTGTCGGAGTGGCCGCTTCGGCCATGTCGTCATCGGAATCATCACGGTCAGTCGGAAGAGATGCAACTTCACGAATCCAGTCCTTGAGCATGTGAGCGGGCACCGATTCAGCCCCCGAGCTGCTCATCGGCCGACGGTTGTATCCGTTCGGTAAGAAGTGGTGGCGTTGAAGATGCATGACTGCTGCATTATACGATTTGAACCGCTTGCGTTGACATATCCTACAGTGGCCAATTGGAGATGATGGCTTCAAGGCATCTGGAGGTATGTTAGTAGGCTCCATGCACATGAATACCTTCTTATGTGTGCCGTGACGAGCTTCGTGGTGGCGACGAAGATCGTTGTCGGTCCGAAATCCATCTGGGTGCTCATTGCATCTGTCACAGAAGACTTTGCGATACGGCGGCCGCTGGAAGCTTGAGTGGCGCAACGGAGATTCTGGCGCGCGACTAAACAGACTCTCGCTACGAAGTCTGTTATTTGAGTGCTGTGTATCGATTATCCTCGGGGACTCCAAGTACCGATCCTGAAGACGAGAAGAGTCGTTGATGTCGGGTGCTGAGAAAGCTGTAGCAAGCCATGGACGATGTTGCTGCTGTTCCATCCTTGGCGGTTCAACCGTAGCTTTTGTGAATAGTGATGACACATGGTGATTTGAGGGTCGGCGCACAAATCCCAGATGGTTAGTGTTTCGAGTTCCTAGGTTGTAGAGGAAGTCGGAGATGGACCGCACCCCGTCTGCCTGCCATTTCGATCTCATCATAAGGGCATCGATATGGTCCATTATACGTCGGTCATGTGGATCCATAGTGACACGCCCGTCCTCCTCGATGATAGGACTAGAGCGCACAAAGATGGTCACCACGGTTTTATAGATGTCGTCAATTGCCTTCATTTCATTCGTCAGCTTCGACGACGGAGGAGACTGGGACTGCCATCCTCGCATTCGTTCTGAGTCCATATTAACACGCTCAACGATAATGTATTTAGCAATGCTAAACAGACATATTGAGAAGAATCCCGCAAACCAGTCTCGCGATGAAAGCGGGCCGTTGTGCATTGTCATACTCTGAAATGCCTCGAAGAAGCAAAACAAAGCATCATACATCAGCCGGAAGTGACGCTCTTGGTCGACGATCTCAGAAGGTCCAGGCGTCGGGGGGTACGTCGATCTGTCGACAGGCATGATTACAGGCGTACTCTGAAGCGCATCATAGAAAAGCGTTTGGCGGAAGAGGGCCTTGGCCTTGTACAGTACAGGAAAGTTATGGTATTCGTCGGCGCGGGAACCGGAAATATTGCGACTGCAGCGCAAAACATCGAGGAAGTTGTAGCTGCCGTCCTTGGCACTATAGCTGTTGAGGAGCCTAGTCAGTATTGGCGGCGCTCGGGAGCTGCCAATGGTCGCTTGGTGTAATCCTGTCGTTTCAGAAAACCAAAAGTCATCGCGCCAGTCCAACCCGCTGAAGACAGTATCGCATATAGTCGTTGGTGCCGAGTATGTTCGTCCTAGAAAGTCTTCTAATGCCTGTCTTTGCTCTGCAGTCGATGCTGGTGGACCCTTTGGTGGCCTTGGGCATAGCCAAGCTTATAAGCAACATACATGTTAGCTCATATATCTTCAGATAAATATTATGTTGTGGACTTACCAGGAATCATCATTTTAGCCAATTGGCCAAGGCTGTCGTTCACTCTCAAACAACCAATGCTATGCCAGAAGTCCTCTTCTGGGTTTAAATCTGGGCTTGCGCATGCTGGGCATGGGCTTGCAAGATCGCACTATCTCTCTCTCTCTCATATTAGTTACTAGGCCAGCTATTCCGGAGGTCTTGAGTTTATTGCTCACAATGTAACTTGACTTACAATTTTGTTTGTGAGCTTACAGCGCAAACATGGTCCAGGCTCATGAGCCTGGCCAGATTTACTGACCGCCTGTGGATATGCCAAACCAAAGCTAGCTTCTGAACGGCTATTCTTCAAAGCGGCAAGGGTTGCCGCGCCTTCCTCCTCTGTTTTCATCGGAAGTGGTGGCGGCAAATTGCTTCGCGCAGTTGCATAGTCGGGGCGTTCCTTGCTTTCGGCTGAAGATGATGCCAAGTTCAACGGTGGTAGTTGAGGTCCGTTGTGGGCTGTTGTCGGTGGCTGGGGAGGCAATGGACGGCCATCGAACGTTGCTGGTCGTGTTGATGGCAGAGGGCCACATTGATCGGGTGGGTACGTCATTGTCGGTGTCGAGAGTGAAAGCGTTGAATCTCGTTTGAGCGAGGATACTTGATGTTCTCGAAGGTGCTGGTCGCGCTCGCCAGGCGTCGCAAACCCATAGACATAGAATATGCAGGTCTCGTTTGAGCATTTGAAAGAGGAGAAGCGTAGTTGTCTGTGTTGTCTGTGGGTGTGGTAGTCTGACATCCGAGCAGAGCGCATCATAGTATCCTGATCACGCATGTTATGATCTAGCCACATGTGATAGTCTGGTGAGCTGTTCTCAGAGTAGCTCTTGAGTAAATTAAGAAAATTATTATCAATTATATCGATACCTATACGTGGTGCGTTTCCGTTAGCAATACTACTCTCTAGCGCCCCGATCTATACTGGCTATACTAAGCTTACCTCTCTCGACAATAGCCGATTCAAATACTTCGCAGCGGTACTGAAGATAACGTGCCTCTTCTATCTCAGACAGTTCAGAGACGTGTCTTACATCTAGTGCAAAGGAGGCTTTGGTTAGTGCAAGTTTGTTGTTCGTCAGGAATTACGTTTTCTTTACTGTTTCATGGACAAGGTAGAGGAGGTACTTACCATGCTGTTGAACATAGCTTTGAAGTGCCTTGAGTTTGGTTCGTAGCATATGTGCCTCCATCTGCGCGTTAGGCGTGTACTTGGTAGAGTGCAGCTGGTGTCGACCAACATCTCGCTCGTAGTCAGAGCGGATAGAGTCTGGAGGTGGTGGAGGTGGTGGAGGGGGTGGCAGAGAAGGATAGTGCTGCTGGTTCTGGTGGCGATGATGTGCTGATGGCGGCAGCTGCTGTTGCTGGCTCTGATGATGTGTTTGTAATTGTGGTAATGGCTGATGTTGCTGATGGATGCGTTGCTGGCGGTGATGTGGATGATGATAGGGTCTCATGCCATCGACTGACTCGACGATGGGAGTCTCTGATGACATGGCCATTCCGTCGTGGGCAACTAGCAGCAAGCCAGCCACTAGCTGAGCCGAATATTAGAAGTACTTGAGTACTTACTTGCTCCTCGTAGTCTCTCGAGCCCGATCCCGCCGAATTAAAAAGCCGGAGTGCATCTAACACATGGGGGTGGAGAATCAGTTGGACAGATGGTAAAGCTGAAAAGAAAAAAAAATTGGCAATAAACCCCCAAAAGTATAAGCTCTTAGGGAAGCCGGAGAATTGGCAGGCGGTTGTGGATGGGGCCAAAAACAAAAAGGAATATAAAGAATCAAAAAGTGCCGGGAACTGTTGGAGCTGCTGATGTGTAGTTGGAGCCAAGACCAACCAGTCGCTAGGAATCTGTATATGGAATTATGTGCTTAAACCGAAGCGTTTGGCGAGTGAGAGAAGTAAATCAGACTTGATTCTGGATGGGCCTATCTATAGCTTGATCTGTATGATTGCTATGGTTTAACGACTTCTTCTTTCACTGTTGCTTCAAGACTGGCAGTGCCGGGTCCGGTGTATACAGCCCAAGTGTCGTAAGTCGATTTTCTGGTCAGTGGCTGCTGCTATGAGGTGTGGAAGCACAGTAAGGATGTATTTTGAGCGCTGGCAGCCTGTACGTTTGTTCACTGGATCTATGTCGTCGATTATGCTAAGATGGTTGCCTTTAAATGCAGGATAGGCGTAGGTAGTGGAAACGTGAGTTGTATTTTCTGATCTCAGGTGGTTTTAAAAGCCAACAGTGATGGTGATGCAATAATGTATGTGGGAGTTGGTAGGTCGCTTCTGGGAAGGGGGANNGGGGGGGGGGAGAAAAAGGCAATGTGCAAGGCGAAGACAAAGTGAAGAAGGAAGAAAGATGTAGTAGAGACGGCAAGAAGTCGACGCCGCAGATAAACTTCACAGCCCAACAGACAGCCAGAATATCGGATCAATAGCAGAAGGTTACTTCGTATCTTACTTTACTCAAAGATTTTAAGAGTAAGTGAAGTAACAATAACAATAAGAAAAATAAAAATAATAAAAAATAAAAAAGATGAGAAAAAAAAAACAACTGCGGGAAGGAAAGAAAGATGCCCGAAATGCGGATGGTGACGAATAAGAAGCAAACTAAAAGATAAAAGAATTAAAAACTAAGAATTAAATAAAAGTTTAGAAAGAAACTTGCGATATGTATTGGCCCATGAGATGAGATAACCTGGAAGAGAAATATCTACTTTAATCGATTCATAGTCGGGTTTCTCAACGTGCACCAGGGCCCATAGGCCAGAGGAAGAAAAAGCCTACCAGTTGATACCCATGGCATGGGGTGTGTTTTCAATGTTGTGGTGTATAGATATGTACTGTGGTGTGTGTTGTGTAAAGTGTAGTGACAATAGTAGAGTCGCATTTTGCTGTGGCAAGGTACATATATGTATGGTACATGTATGTATGTGTAAGGATCTGTAGGCCGCCGCGCCGACTTACCTCTCACAGCTTTTGCCTTAGTCTCCAGCTAGGGAATTAAGGAATTCTTTATGGTGTATTCTATTGAGTCTGGTGTTGAACAAGTCCGGGTTCGTCGTTCTCTGTGGTAGGACGAAGATAGTCAGTTATATACTATCAAGAACAGCATATTATCAGCGTGGTGCTTGCGGGGCTTAGTGTCTGGCTTGATTCAGTAAATATATTTTAGCTACAAGCAGGGTAGCAAACGTGACAGCAGTCGACTCGCGAACATCGCTAGCAAACTGGTCCAGTTATTAATGATCCCAGTGTAGTAGTAGTAGTAGCCATGAGTTGTACTGTTAGTATACTAGCCATGGGCCTGGGACAGCCAGACAAACAAGCAAGATATAGGCGGACAGCCAGACAGGCAGATGGGATAACGAAACTACCAAGCCAAGCTCGATTGAGGGCATTTTAGGTATAGATTCAGTGCTGATTTGAACTGTAAGTCGCAATTATTGGGCGTGTTTCTTATAGGGGCGTGTCGTAAGCTCTACTCCAAGTTGCGACTAGTAACAGGGTTAGTGTCTGCCCCGTCCCTGTGGGCTCACTTACTAATTTTTTTTTCCTCGTTATGGATTGAATTCAGGTAGGATAAAAGTAACAATGATACTAGCTCACTAAACCCAGTACGCACGCTATTTATCGCTGTTAATTATTGTTACTAGTACTAGCAAGGAACGGGGGGAGGGGGGGAAGGTGATGTGCTTTTAAGAAGATTACATACAGAGTTGAATGCTTGCTTTTTGCCGTTACATAGTACTTGTCTAATTCATCCGCGGTCACGGAAAAAGACATTCTTGCAGCTACAGTACTGCGTGCTAGCAGGAAGACTTCTGCTCCCTTGCAGATATGCACACTGCGTGCTATTCTGGTTTCTGCCGTTCTGCGTGAGGACTTGAACAAGAGGTAGAAAAAATAAAGCATTTCGGCCTATGCTGCACGTAAGCTAGCTGTACTTCCAGGACAATCCAAATGGGTGAAATATCGAGTAATGAGTTAAAAAAATATGGTGAAATGGGTGTTGAGACAAGACCTAACAGCAACAGTAGGCCGATTGGTCATACACGCTAACAGGCTCGCAAGTGCGCAAAGTGGTATCTCTCCTGCTGCTGTTGTTTTTCTCCTTATTTTTCACTTTGCTCTTCTTCATATTCTACTCCTTTGCCATCCATCTTGTCTGTCCTTGTGTCTTGCTGGTGCTTAGAGTGTGGGTTGCTCTGCCCATTATCAGTAGCGAACAGTAGTAGCAGAGCAGCATTCGATGTTCAGATGTGTATCTCCATAACATGTATATGGTATATACAGCTTACTCGAATGTTCACGCTTCCAACCCGTGCCAGAATATAGCTCATGCTATATATCTAGTGTGTGAGTGAGCAAGTGGCCAGGCAATAAAATGAAATCTTTAACACTGCGGATGTTCTCCATAGCTTTAACTTCTTGTAACTCAATCAAAGTGAAGTTTCGTATCTTTCTCCTCCTATCTTTAACCCTTGCAAAATAAAGAAGTAGTACTACGACGACTTCTGTTTTGTTCTCTTGATGTGTTTGAACAGCAGTTCACTTATCAACACTAAACCACCAAGAACCGCAAAGGCTATGAATAGGGTTAGGATGATCAAAGGCCTAGTCCATTATTCCGAATCTTTTTTTTACCAATCTTCTTGTTGTTAGGGCAATACAACGTAGACTTGTTCTTACTCACACGGCTCACGTTAACCTGGTAGTATAAGATATACCGCGTCCAAGCTTCAAGCCAGGCTTCCCAAATACGCGCACAGAATAAAATAATTTCGACATGTTACTGTATATCATAATAGTTGTTGTGTCTTTAGCGGGGGGTTGTGTCATGATGCTGTGGTGGCGGTAGTGCTACTATCCATACCTCATATAACAAGGCCAGACAAGACAAGTCAGGCCATGTCAAACAGCCCAATCAGCAAGAATTGCCGCAGTGGTGATACCGAAAGTTTGGGATACACAAGAATAGAGAAACCCAGAAAGTAAAGACGATCGACAGGCCTATCTTGCGTGCCCCCTCTTCTCTTGCTTAGCACGCTTTTCTTGTTGAGTGAATGACCCGTCTCACATTGACCCCCATGCTAGTTGATATGCTAGGTTGCGTCGTCTGGTTTGCTTAACAACAACAACAACAACTCGTTGTAAATTATTGGGATCATTGGAAATTGGAGCCAATTTTGATCACTAACGTTTAGATGCGATCTTTCTTATAGACGAGAGATAAAGAGCCATCCGTTGTCTTGGGAGTATATCTTATGAACCGTACATATAGTGCATCAATGGCCAACACTACTAAAGGTTGGAAATCTCCTTACGTAGTAAGTTAGCTTAGCTTGATAAGAGAGGAAGCTGGCGGTAATGGTAGGCTGGTGGGTCGGTCTAGAGCAGCAGGGAGATGAAACCAAGCATGTCATAGCATGGGAAGATGTGCCTGCCGAGCTGGAAATGGGTAGCTATAATGATGATGATTACTGATTAACTACCATGACAGCTTCTACCTAGTCTATGATACAGTTTAGATTAGCATTTGTGCGGGGTCTTTTTGGCCCATGGACAAGATCCTCGTGTATGAACCATAGCAAAGGGACTTGCTCACTTTGCTTTTATCATGGGAGAAAACCGCAAGGCCACCAACATCGCTATAATGTTGCCACTATAGAGCCCCTAAGCTATCTAGATTCCATATGTAGTAGTAGTAGCGCCAACTGTTCTGTGCAGCGAGAGATAAAGAAAACCTGGACTCGGACAGCGGGTTGTATGTATCCGATAATGGGGTGACCGCTATGGCATAACTGCATCTTGGATGCTGACACTAGCAAATACAGTTTCCATGGTATTTGGTAATCGAAATGGTGACGGTAGCAGCGGCAACATGTGTCATAAAACGGTGAACGACGGGGTTGAGAAATAGGTATCCGATCATTGATGATTCTTTTCTCATTTCGACGAAAAAATGAGATGAAGTGGACAGCATCTCGAACCTCACTATTAGCAATAGTTTATGTGTGTAAACGGTGTTACTTCTCTTAGTTACTTCACAGTGTGAAGCCGTAACTTCTCCTATGGCGGAGAAACTGCGCTTGATTGCTTTGTTTGAGCCGGTCAATATTATTTGCTACAAGGCCCCCATAAACTAACTCTAGACTCAAGTTCTTCCGTTTGTACGGAAGCAGGAATCTGTCAAAATCTGTTACCAATATGAACAGGCAAACCCAAAGCGATAACATTCGGCAATTGCCTGCCTCTCCTTGTCATAAAACGAGTTATTCTACAATGACAGTCACAATGAAACGCACTGCTCCCGGACATCTGCCCATCACGAAGGCTCACCAACGCGTTTTCCTATTCCCCCCCCCCCCCCCCNNCCCCCATATTTCTAGATGTATTACAAGAAAGACGATTGCTTCATCAAAGAACTAGAAAACAAATACGATAAGATCCAATCCAGTCCAGGAGAGACTTAATTAACAACGCGCTCCAAGTGGAAGGAGCAACCAAGGTACCAGAAACGCCAGGGCCAAGGCAAGAACCGTCTCCAAGCAAAAATAAAAGACAAAAACGGCAACTTGCTAAAAACTTGGTAAACTACTGAAAACTGGATGGACACTGCTAACATTGAAAAGCCCCTGACGAAGCAGGCACTGACCCCAAGAATCGGCTCCTACCTGTTTTGGCGAGGTGCTGTGCCAACCCTAATCCGCCGCCCACGTCTTGACCGACAGCGCTTTCGCCGGCTGAAAGCTTTGATGTTAAACACTTCTTTTCTTTTTTTCTAATTACCCTTAGAAGTAAACCATGATACAGAGATATGTTTTTTTTTATCAAATCTATTTAATATTTTTATTAAGTTTCTAAAACTATGAAGATACCTACAGAACTTGTTTGCACGCTACGAATCATAGCTATCTGGTACTTTTCTGTTTCTCTTACTATACCAACCACTTTGACATGCGATACAATCATTTTCATCAAGACCTAAGTAATTGATTTATTAGATATGTCATAACACAAACTTAGCACCTGTAGTCTAGTTCCGCTTTGCATGTTCTTCTCCTTCTGTCTTCCCGCCGCCTACTCACGCCATGTCTAACTTTTGTCTTGCTACTAGTGCTCCCCGCCCTGTTCTCCCCAGTTTAGAGCTAGGTCTTGTCTTAACAAGAACACCAACTCATCGCTAGTTAGTTGTCAGAAGCAAAGAAATACACGCCCTTGCTGGTTGGTACCTCTGTCTCCTTGTCCGCCAATACCAAACCGCTTGACCTAGCACTAGCTAGTTAGCTCAAGCTGGCAAAAGCTGCAAAAGCTGGCGGGCTAGGCTAGGCTAAGTTGTTTGCTCAGCATTCACAACCCTGTGTCCTTTCGGTCGTCCAAGGCAGGGTTTGTGGACCATGCTATATTTTCAGGAGCTTTGGCTACTTGTTCTTGTTCCTGAAATGGAATAGCGTGTTTTGACAAAAGATAAAAACTGAGCCAAAAAAATAGAACCAAATAAAAGACCCTCGAGCCAGCCATGATTTCCTAAACAGGTTAAGCGCCTGTCATATATGCTGTGTGAACACTGTATAGCATAGCAGTTACCCTTAACAAGGGTAGAAGGTTTTGAAGTAGCTTCATAGCAGGCAAGTTAATGAATAATATGAGATCGGATGTTCTCATTCTCATTTCCCTCGCCGCTCATAAGACATACAACCCACACATGCACTCACACTTCTCCCTTACGTAGGATCGATAGAAATGCTATTGAAGACTTCGCGCCGCTATGAGAAAACCGCTGTCCGACGAGCAAAACGAGAAGGAAAAAAAAAACAGCGGGCTGGGAGATGACCTTTTGCTAGCAGTGCTACTATAGTACTAACGTAGAGTAGCAATATCTCCATCGTTGCCGCTGCGAGAAGCCTAGAGAGCGGTTGTGTTGTTCGTACGAAATATGTGGCTATCCATTCATAATAACGAAGAAGAACTCAACAGGTAGGCCTAGGATGTAATCCCGAGCTACAGTGCTACTTGGTACGCCACTGATATAGGTTTTTCATTTGTAGAGTACAATGCCATTCCATCCCGCCATTTTGTTCCTTTCCAGCCGGGCTTCCACTCGCCTCCCGCTAACATCGCATAATATGCAAGAGCCACTCGACTTCCCAATGCGTCAGTTGCAGCTCGTGATACAACTCTCAACAGATGCATGGTGTATGCAGAGAGTAGCTGCTCTAGTTTTTGAAAGCATCTGGACGCATACATACAGGTTTGTCTGTTCACGCCGTGTAGCTGGCCCTGTCTGAGTCTCAAACTGGCTTAGTGACTGAATAAAGGCGCTGTAGCACTCGACTAACACTTTTTTCTGCCACTATTACGGCATCTGCTGCTTCATGTTACAGTGCATGTTAACCCCCTCTGCCCCGAAGTCTTCTACTTTTGTCGTATATACTGTCTTGGGGCCACACTTGACTTCTCCTCTCAGGACTATAATGTCCTTGTACAGCGTGTAAATGCAGACATGTAGGTACTTCTTGAATCTCACAGCTGATTTCGGATTCATAAAGAATTATGAAACAACGGGAGTATTGGAGGGATATGAGCGTGAGTATCTTTTCCAAGTGATGCATGTTATACTCGTACTCTCTGTCCTATGTGTTTTGATAGCTACACAAACAAGATACCGCTGTAGCGGTTAGCTGGCACCAGCACATTTACTTTTAGTATTACCTTTTCTTTTCTCCCTCCCTTTTTCCTTTGATACCCTTGAAGGTCTGATCTTTGGTCATCAGTGGTGCGGTGCGGTCTACTTGGTTTTCTTGTACTCTCCATTCGCCATTCTAATCTTTATAGTTGAAGTAGCAGTACCACATGACCGCCGGCACTTGCAACTTAACGTCAAGTACCTCATACAACAACGAGATCGAACTTTGACCCTTCTTTCCGACATGCTAGCCAGCCTCACGAACGTTTAGGCTGTTTTAATCTTCAAAACTCTGTCACGCTGCGGCAGACCATAACGACACCCCCCCCACCCCCATCGAACCCTCTAGGCTTTCTTTTAGGTCTCTTTCTTGCGTCTCTTTCTTTTACTTGACTCGGTATTTACTGGGGGGTTCAATCTTTGGTTGCCATTGTAGACCCATATCGAACGATATCGTCATGTTGATAGCCTCATTTTCCCTAATGCTCAAATAGTTCTCTTGTCTTCTTCCATTTTGCTTTGCCCGATGTCTGACCTTACACGGGAAAATGGGGGCTTCTAGTACAAAAAAGACTCGACTACTCTTTTTAGCTTGTGTGCCATGACAGCCTCACTTGCGTTGCAAGTATGATGAAATAGCGTAACTTTTAGGAGGGGGGATCTCCTCCTCCTCCATCTCGCCACCAATGCTTTGGGATTAAGAGGAAAGAAGGAAAAAAAATGCATGAAAGAAAATGCACGGTAGCTACCGAAGTTCAAGCTCCCAGCTGTGCCTCTCAGGACAAGGCTATCCCTTGTTATAGGCTGATTATTACCTTCTAGTCTACCTATAATCAAAGTTATCATTGTTATGTACTAATCCCATACGCCGAACTACTGCCAGTAACTAAAGAAGTCTACTTGGTATGTTGTGTTAATAGTGGCTGCTTCGAGGTGAGACCTTTTCTTTCAATTGTGACCACCATTGTTGAATAAGGAAGAATAAAGAAAGCATGTCTTATTTCTGCCTTTCTTTTCAGCTCACTCGTACGCCTCGATAAATTATTGCGATAAATTACTGCCGAAGTACCATGGCCAGTCAGTATATTTATACTACATAAGGCGTTGTAACAACACATAGTTACAGCACTCCTATCCGAATAAGCTATGCTGTTTGTATATGTGTTAGTCGGATGATCTCTTCTGTGGCGTTGTGATTCTGGTTGTAGGCACGCAAAACTCTGTCTACATAGTAACATGGCTTTGTTTATTCAGTTCCTCAATGTTTAGCAGCACCATAACACGTATATCCTTTAATTAATCTTCAGAAGTATATATGTGCCCTGTGGATACAATGAAGTGTGTTTGATACTGTATGTCTCAATTACCTCCGCGAATAAGAGGCGGGGGGGGGAGCGAAAAAGCTTGTAGCTTGTACACCTAGATACAAATCTCTATTCCAAGGGCACCATCACCGGCACGTCAAAACACACAGTCGAGGGGGGCCCTTTTTATAGACGCTTTTTCAACCCCCAGAACACGTAAGAAAGCACAGTAAGAGGTCAACAAGAGTGCTTCTAGTCTCGTATTAATAGTCTAACTAACTCCGTTTACATTTTGTTATCACTTCTTCCTACTACAAACCAATCTCATTCTTGGGTCGTACCAAGAAACTGGATACAAAAAGAGATATATATATAAGAAAGATATTAGGTATCTTCAGTTCTAGAAACTTAATAAGATTAATGATAAAAAAAATAAATTAATTAATAAAGATACAACATGGGATACCAGACCTTGATATATTGTTGTTAAAGTGCATTTCTAAGCAGTTTCTGCTTTGGCTCGCTTGTAACCCTGGCGTTGTGTCTCTTCAGGTAGGAGTTTTGATTTCTTGCAAGGCCTGATATATGTTGGCTCACAGACAACAATTTATGTTTTGCAGGTAGTATACTAGTCTCACCATAGTTTTGAATAAATTCTTACTCTCTACTCGCGTTTAGAAATCAACTATTGAGAGAGGCTAGCTTCTTATTAATATGAAGAAAAGCGTATTGTTTAACGAGAACAGCACAAAAATTAAGATAGAAAAAAAGAAAGCACTGAACAGGATCTTAAATCTTCCAGTACAATCCTCTTCTATAGACTTTGCGTCTCCTATCAAACTCCGCCGAACTAGGCCCAATTAGATATAGTCAACATTATTAGTAGCCAGTCCAAGGGAAACTAAGGTCACCCCCACCTTTCCTCGTCCATGCCGTCAAGGGTTATCAAACCGAGTACCTGAACTAGTATACAATGAGAAAAAAAAACAACTAATCAACGCGGTTGTTGAGCTTGGTCTCGAAGGTATGTTGAGGGGGGGAAGAAGAGAGGGTCTTCTTTCCACGGCCGTAAGTTGACAAGGATTCTGTCACTTATAGGCATAGCTTGTAGCTTTTCTATCGGTGTCTATGTAGCTAGCGATTTTAAGTACATGTTATATCCATGTTTTACGTTTTAATTAGGGTCCTTTCCTTGGACTTTTCTTCCACTTCCTATATTAGCAGTAGGGCTAAGTTTGTGGCCTGATTCAGGGCTTCCCATCAGTGAGGATCATAGATCCCTTTTTTTGGGCGGTACTACTGCCATAATTCATCAACTAGGATATCTCAGGACGTAGGTTGTGAACGCGAGCTACAAACAAAAGGGAACTACTATAAGCTGTAAACTATACTTTTACTAAGGAATCGTAAAGCCGAATATATATAGCTGGACAACATTTTGTAAATAAAATTACATAAAAAGAGCGAGAAGCGGTATAGGATGAACATAAGAAGTATACACCAGAGACGGGAAGTGAGATTATCATTCTCTGTTGTATAACAGGGGCATTTACTGTTGTATGTTAGTTTCCCGCTGATCACCAACCAACCAGGTACTGTTAGTCTAACGCCAGGTCCTTATTCCAGGCCCTCCGCCTTTCTCTTTCTCTTTCTCTCGTCTTAGCGGCCGCCCTGTCTTTTCAGATGATAGAATAATAATTAAAATCAAAATTAAAAATGTACACATTTTACTCGTTTTTTTTTTTAAAAAAAAAACCACTGCCGCGCTATCTTGCATGGCCTTTTTTTAGGCGGCCGTGGGTGTTAATGGTGATTTTCACATAGGCCCAGTCATGCATCGCGTGTAAATAACCTCAATAAGTATCAAGTTTTCCAAGAAAATTGGTCGGCAGACATCGAACCGCGTTGGCATGCCGCAAGCAGATGATATTACAGGTTATACGGGTTATATGCTAGCTGAAAATTATTTACTTCTTCTCTTTGGTCATGACATATTATGGTTAAATGCACGAATCAGAAGCTCCGTATTCGGAGGCAACTCGCTCTTTTTTTTGGGGGGGGGGGCCTGCAAAGGGCTCCAGGCCGTCTGTGCAAGTTCGTCTGGCATCAGAAGCCAAGAATTCACTTTATATGTCGTGTTATCCACCTTCATAGGGCACATATACAGATACAACGCTTCTTTCGCATACGGACCTGTAAATATAAAGGGGGGAAGCGAAGAAAAGTAATGATTAGTTCTCTTCCTAAACAAGAGAGCCTGGCGTGTATATCCGCCCCTTGAGGAATCAGCCGCCATACTCGCAAAACAGCAAATCACGACAAAGAGAAGAAGCAGGAGAGAAATGATAAAACAGAAAAAAATTATACCCTCTCTGGTAAATGGGCAGAGATTTGCTGTTGCCCATTACCACCCTACGATTAGACGAAACAGAATAACATATCCATGTTCTGCAACTTGGTCGATGTAAAGACCACAAAAAAATTCCTACAGCAAATGCTAGCAAAGCAAGTTGGTTACTCTGAGCATCATAGCGAAAGGTTGCACTCGGAGTGGCTCTTGTTAGTGACTAGCGAAACGAACAGGGAAAGTCAACAGCCCAAGCTACGGACATGGCAGACCCAGGGATTTCTTCTAGCGGATCATCACCAGTTTCGATGTATGTTATGGCCTTGTAAACTTCCAGATGGTCAGAAAGAGATTTACAGCCTTTCTTGAAGGAGTTGGGTTGTCTGATTGGTGAGGTTTCGGAGGGGGAGGGAGGATGGGATTTCACCTCCTTCAACTTGGATATCGTGTGAAGCTCTTATGCACTTTGTTCATTATGGTTGTTTTCGATGTCGATCAAGTTTCCAACGAGTGAATGAGGAGAGAGGACACGGACA
Organism: Endoconidiophora polonica; assembly: GCA_001856765.1. Lineage (NCBI taxonomy): Eukaryota > Fungi > Ascomycota > Sordariomycetes > Microascales > Ceratocystidaceae > Endoconidiophora > Endoconidiophora polonica. Next base: position 1,678 of record LXKZ01000041.1, on the reverse strand, counting down.
AGTAGAAGATAAGGCAGGGCTTAGAAATAAAGAAGCACGCAAAGCAGTATTAAGCCAAGCCGATCTCTCATGAAGTACACTAACTTACATAGACTTGACCGGTATCTTCATAATTCTGAAAACTTAATAAGATTAATGATAAAAATAAAAAAAGAATAATAATAATCTAGACTCCTGGAAAGCTACTAGCTCCAGGAACAAGCAGGTTTTTGTTTCCAAGGCTGTTGCTTCAGTGAAAACCCAAAAATCGTGCTATATAATCTATCAGGAGGGTAGGAATATCAAGGAGAGAAGCTACTAGTGAAGAACATGATTAGCGTAGAAAAACACAAATATAAGGGTTAGTACATAGACTAGGGTTGGTGGAAATTTAGCCTAGGCGGTCCTTTTTATAGTGTTTTTCTTGCTATGGTCTACATTTTTTTCAGCTTACTGGATGGTTTCCTTGACGAGATCCCATAGTTTTGTTTCGTGTGTCTTCCCGTTGCACTGGGAGCCGACGGGGAATTGAAGCTGAGAGCCGGACTCCAGCTGGCCACTTGAATGAATCTGCAGACCAATTCTGGGTTTTTTGTTTCCTTGATAAAAAAAAAACTTGCAATATTCTGAGCAATCTACGTCAATGGACCGTCCCGAGTTCAGCCCATAAGCTGGAGGGCCAGAGTAAATATCTAAAAAAAAAAAATACAGCTGCAATGCACAATGACAGACACCACTCTCTTTCTTCAGGCAGCCGGCTCTCTTAAAAATAAAATAAAATAAAAGGCACTGTGATGCAATGCTTGGAAGGCAACCCGGAGACGAGCTGAGAGTCGGATGTACCATAGTAGTATTATAGCCATTCTTAGGGTATAAAACCAGTTCCGTTTTGCAGCTAGGAAAATCATGTGCCTTTTTTTTTCCAAATTTTTTTTATGTTAGTTGTTTCGTCGAAACATGCTAACCTATTCCTTGAATATTATTTCTATGAAAGAACCAGATCGCTCGAAACAACTTATCGTCCCCTCTCAACCACTACTAGGGTTACGACACTTGTCAGCCCTGACCATTGGTTGTGTTAAGGCCCTGCCCTATAACTTGCTTGACTATAGGAACGACAAGACATGCATTGGCTGCTATTGCCCATATGATGTTCGTTTCTTTTGTTCGGCTTTTCATGCACAATGGGAACGTAGGGGGCGGCAACAAGCCATCCAAATGGCAAAGAGTCAGGGCAACCTTTGAAACTTCAAGCAACGTTGTCACTTGTACATACTTTTTGTTTGGATTTTTGTTCTCTTTTCCTCTTCCTCGACAAGGCGGCCTTATTGTTGTATGCATAAAGTCGATAGAGAGCATAAGAAACAACAGCACGGGATATGGCCCGCAAACGATGTTGCGTTGAGCACAAAAAGGCTACCATTCTCTGTGCCATGCTGACGTGTTTTGCCACCATAGATATCACATCAAGAGAGAAAAGAATACCCTGCATAGGTGATCTTCTCCTACCTCGGCGGTAAGTTCAAAGTAAGTACATGAATAATGGCATTAAAAAAGTACAGTTTAGCACAGTATAATAGAAAAAGCACAGCTATAGGCGGGACATCACTGCTAGTTCGGTAGACCTAGATCGTTCAATTCACGCTGATATATTGTCTAGCATATCGTACTTGTGTGTGTGTTATTTAACGTCTACCTA